>JAODAL010002683.1:0-190066 GCA_025379985.1 Phyllomedusa bahiana | reverse complement strand
ATAAACAGACCTTTCTTTGACTAAAGAAAGGAACGGCCTGGTGATGTCATCCTGCTGGGTCACATGATATACAATACAAACAAATCACACACTTCCCCTTCTGAGCACACAGAGCTGAAGAGCTGGGGCATGAAATGAGATTGTGGCAAAACCCCTTTAATGTTATTTGTTTTCCAACCCCTTTTATTATTTTAGTTTGTTCATTCATATGATGCAATCCTGTAAAGAGATTTACATCACTCACATAGGGTATGTTCACACAATAGCTTTTAAAGGGGTTTTCTGATTAGCTTTTAACATGTAGGGAAAGGTAAATGAAGACTATTAGCAAATACAATGCTGTTTTGATTTTTCATTGGTCAGGAGATAAAGTAGATTTGATCTCCTCTTAGAGTACACAAGTTTATCTGGCTACCAACCTGCACTCTGTTATCTCTCATTGCTTCAGTTTGTCCATGGTGAGTCCCTCCCTGCAAAGCCTTATTTCTAGCAACTGACTTTATTCCTTATGTAAATTAAAAGCTTTCACCCTTTAGAGTGCCGTAGCCTTGCGTACTACACTTTATTAATCTCCTGCAGTCATGTCAGTGTAACAGGCTTAGCTAAGAACAGCAGAGCTGATGATGCCAATCACTGCTACAGAACCCCCACAGCATGACCAGGAAGTGTGAGTCTTATCCTGGCTGTGACTCTGTGAAACTGCATGTGTCGGATTGCACATTAAAATCCTTGTGTAATCTGACATGTCCATTCTTTGGAGTAGATCCTGCTCGGATTCCGCTGTGGACAGAAGTGAAAAGGGTTTTTCCCTTTGAAATGAGAAGTGTATAAATCAGAGGTGAAAACTGCCTCTGCAAAGATAGAATCCTTGGCAGAAATCAGTAGTATCGCCTTCAATTTCTGAGTATTACACGGCAGATTTTTCTAAGGCTATGTCCACACTGCACAGGATTACGATCGTATCTCCGGCGCTTTTCGTTTTTTAAAAGCGCCGCAGATACGATCGTCAGTGTGGTGCCACAGACGGCAATAGAAAAGACGAGTTGCTGTCTACACAGCTCGTCTTTTCTCTGCCCGTCTTTCGGCAGCGGCGTATTCTACAACATGTTGTATAATACGCCGGTGCTTCTCGTCTTCTTGACGTCTTCCCATACAATGCTATTGTATGGGGAGCGTCGGGAAAACGAGAAGCTGCCGCGGCTTTTGCACAAAGCGTGACAAAAGCCGCGGTCCTGCATCAGAGAGAGAACGGCCGCTTTTGGGGCCGTTTTTTCTCTGATGCAGTGTAGACATAGCCTAATAGGAAAAACCCGACATGTGAACATACCCTAAATCTAAATTCCAAGTTTCCCTATCAGTACATTTTTTAAGAAGAAACTGGAGTACCAGGAGGAAACTAATACAAAAATGATAAGAACATACAAACTCTATGTCATTGGTTGAATTCATATGATATGGACCCCAGTGCTGCAACTCAACAGTGCTAACCATGGAGACCAGTGCTAGTATAAATTACATCTACATAATTGTTTTAGAAATATAGTCGAAACAGTGTAAAAATGGCATGGCTGATGGGGCCCTATTTTATGTATTTTCCAGGGCCCCGTAAGGTCATGTTCACACGATGAGTATTTTAATTTAGAATCCATGCGGATTCCAACTTGAAACCATTCCCATTGACATCAATAGAAAATACACATTGTAGTTCATACAACGCGTATTTTCAGCATTTTTTTGCCATAAAAAAAACTTAGAACATGTTCATTCTTTAGTCAGAAATATGTGAAAATGTACTATTGATGTCAATGGGGATGTCGAAAACCTTGTGTAAAACGCACCCGAGACATTTTTATGTGTTTTTCAACGTGGATCTGCGTCCAACACCACATAGAAATAAATGGGACTTGTTTCTGACTGTAGATTCAGAGTAAAAAAAGGCCCTAAATCCACATTATGCTATGTGAAATACAGGTGAGTATAATCCAAGAGTCAATTTTACTTGTGTGGGTATACCCTGATGGAGGGAAGTGGCCTCGCTGTCTTCCCTGTGGTAACGGTTGCCGATATACTCATAAGCATCAGTGCACTGTATTCTTTCTAATAAGCTATTATGCAAACGGAACAAAAAATTTTCTGTAGACCTGTGCATAAAATATGCTGCCATCAATTAGGGCAATATATTCCAATGATAGATCTGCTTCACCAGCTTTTTGATTTCTAGTCATAACTTCACAATGCATAACTAATAGGCAGTTGCATTTGTATGAAATACTTGCAATTCTTCACATTGAAGTTCTGAATCTAGTTCAATTATTTGTTATTCTCTAGTCAAGTTACCAGGAAGCATTACAAATTGAATGTTTAGCAAACTAAAGTTTAAGCCTCTAATCACATCATGTCTGGGCTTCACATTTGGTATACATAGTGGTTTATAGTGTGTTGCCAAAGAGTCACATTATTATGACCACCAGCTAATATCTAGAGTAACCACCATTTACAGCATAGACAGCAGCTAAATGGGCTGGGAGTGACTCAATAATGTCCTGGTGGGTTATCGCAGGTATCTGGAGTCATGTTAGCAGAGCTATTGGAGGGTGTATGGGAGTGGATCCAAAGATTGAACACAATGATCAACGTGGTCCCACAGATGCTTAGTCAGGTTCAGTCTGGAGAATTAAAGTCATGGTGTTACTTGGAAGTCTTGGTCATGCTCTTTCAACCAAGGTCAGAAATGTATCATTGTCTTGCTGAAAGATGAATGTCATGTATGGGTGGAAGTGTCCTGCAAGGATGGATTCATACCCAAATTGGATGAGAGTACCTTTCACTAGGATGACTGGGCCCAAAAAATGCTAAAAAACATTCCTCAGACCATAACGATGCGACCACCAGCTTGTGCTCTGCCAACAATGGTTGCAGGGTGTTTATTCTATGATGTTTATTGCCTGAAATGACAATGTTCATTTGTTTGATGAAGCAGAAAATAAGACTCATTGGAGAGGACATCCTTTTTACTAATTCCTGATACTGCCGTGAAAATTGAAGCCTTTTCTGCTGATGCAACATCGTTGCAGCGACCATCCGTCTGCTTCAGAGCCACAAAGGCAATAGGGTTCACTAAACTGTTGTGTCAGACATAACTGGATCGTTATGGTGGTGAGCTGCTCCACTGTAGCATTTCGGTCTGCTATCATGCTCCTTTGTAGTCACCTTTCACATGAATAGCACATGGTGCTCCTCAGTTTCCGCCACGCTTATTCACAATGGCACCATTTGTCCACTCATGATACATTTTTACCACAGCAGCACAAGAACAGTTCACAAAATGCACAGTTTCAGTGCACTATTGCTAAAAGCCAATAATCAGCCCTTTTTAGCAACTTTAAATTGCCCCTTTTACCCATCACAGCGAAGAGGGATATGCATAAAGATAGCCTGTTGCACACCTTATAAACACACCAAGCCAGAGCATGACACATGACTTCCTTTAAGAGCTACATGCTGCCGACGTTTAAAGTAACTAGTAGTATAATCTTGTACCGTGTTAGCCATAGAAAGTAGTAGAAGAGTGAAGAAATCAGGCGATACCTTTAAGAGGCTGAGTATATCTGATGGTGAGCTTTCGGGAGTACTAGCTCTATTCTTCAGCTAACATCATGTATGAAGAAGAGAGCTGGTACTCTTGAAAGCTTACCATCAAATATACTCAGTTAACCTCTAAAAGGTATCGCCTGATTTCTTCACTCTTTGACGTCGAAAGTGGTCATAATAATGCGATTTGGCTATGTAGGCACCACGTAAATGCCACTATAGGCCCTACAGTTAACAAAAGGGTATAAGGGTAAAAGGGTATACTGACATATATCAGCCAAATGTATGCTAAAATTACACAGTTCTGGCATGTGTCTGAACTCTATGACAAGTTAGAATATTCTGAACATGGAGTTTAAAGGGGGTTGCCTCACTAGATTGATTCATCTTACCTCAGTCCTGTTTTCTTGGTTTCATTTTGAACTCAGAGGATTGTTTGCTGGCTTCTACTAGGCTGCAGTAGAAGCCAGGTCTATAGCTATAACAACCAGTGCTGGCAGCCTATCAGGAGAGAACAAACAGGTCTGTAGCTATAGTTACCCGAGTAGCTGATGCAGCCCATGCAAGAGGGGATATCTAGGAATAGGTCGGACACTGCTAATGGACACATATTGCAAAGTGACTTGTTTTTGCAAGATCTTTAACATAAAAAGCAATCCTTGTAGTGAGACAAACCCTTTAATGTTGTGTAAACCTAGTACAACACATTTAACTATTAAATGTAGAATCTACCGTACATAGCTACTCAGCACTAGTAAGCTAGACAGGGTAACAACCAGATGCTAAATGGGACTAACCTACATATGGAGACAGAATTATTTGTAACCTTTCTGCACTTGGAGTGGAGAAGGGCATTCCCACTGTCCGGCTTATCCCACTTCCTTCTATTCTTCTGACTAACCCTTGTGGGATTCTGTGCATAGGGCTATCCCTGAGCAGGTGTTGCAGGTTAACCTTAAGCAGGACTTCTAGCAGCTGTCAATGGTACGTATGCCCTTGGTGTCAACTTATTTGACCTACAACTTTCATTGCGCTTGTGTGCTTCCCATTGTCCCTTTTTTGGAGAGAAAGTTCCCTTTTGATCCAAGAATTTGAATAAAGGAGAAAACAGGAAACCTCTTGGTGCTGCTGAAATGGAAAGTAACTTGTAAAAAAAGCAAAGGTATTTTTCTACAGTTACACTTTTTAACACTGCATTAGTGCCTTCAATAGACCAACATTAACTAATGTCATAGACATACTGTATATAAATACACATCTATAAAGGAGGGCAAAAATACATTATACAAGGTCTGAAGTTGTCAAAAGACAAGCATAATGCAAATATAATGAGAAATACACATGAACACAGTAATCTAGCTCCTTCTATAGGTAAAAATCCTTTTATTTATTTAGAGAACATAAAATCCAGATGAAAAATGCAAAAAATCGCTTATGCGTTTCAGGCACTAAGATGGCCCTTACTCATATAAAACAAAGACCCATAAGAGTTCCTTAAAGGGAATATGTCGCCATTATTTTTCCTTATTAAATCAAGCCCCTGATCCATATGCTTTTCCTCTCAGTCGTTTTTATTTCCTGATTGTAGATTTCTCTATTTGACCGTCTATATATGATTGTGGGGAAGATATTCTTGTTTGCACTGCTTTAACAGCAGTCAGAGATACTTTACAGCAGCTTCATGTCCATTGGATTCTTAAGGCAGTTTCTGTCCCATAGACTTGTATAGGAGAGTTTTCACTGTGAAGGGAGGAGAGCGGGGGAGCTGTGACATCTCCTCTTGTGACTGGTGGATTCTGTGTTATCTGTACACAATGGTGTCTCCTCTCAGTTTGACCCTGTTTTTACTGATAATGAACACACTGCTGAAAAGCTCTCTAAACAGAACAGGAAGTGTCAGACGATTATTAGGCCTAGTGGCCAAAGTGAAAACTGCAAAGTGATCTGGAAAATTAAAAAAAAAAAAAAAAAAAATTCCTACAAAATGTGTTTAACATAAAAATGTGTGTTAAACAATATGTAATTTTTTGATGACACATTCCCTTTCAATAGTACTACAAACCAAAAGGAAAACACAATGGGCGACATGTATTAACCTGGCTGTGCCAGATATCTGCCGTCTTTACAGCCCAATATCAGGCTACGGCATTACTGGGCGCATTACATTTGGAATAGGTATACCACTTTCAACGTGGTATACTTGATACGAACAGTTGCCCGAGCGCTAGAATGTGCCTCATTTATGACCCGTTGTAGAGCGGGTTCATACATCAGGCGCATTCTAGCCTATTATTAGACGCATGAAATTTGTTGTGTTAATGCATGTCGCCCAATGGCTCTCAATTACTAGTGTGGTTGCACCAGAAAAGTGTCTTAAAATGTGCCAAAAAGTGGTGCATTTTTGGTGCAGCATGTCCCAGACATTTATTGTGGGCTTAAGACCGTTTCTGCGCACTGCTTGACAAGCGGGCATGGCATCTGTGTGGAAGTGAGCGTGGCTATGATGCGACATGCTGCTCCAAAATCAGCACCAAAATTGTTCCAAAATGGAAAGTAAGACAACAAAAAACTGGTCTACAAATAAGACAATTCTAAAGCGGTACCAATTTATCAGGCACCACTTTGATGAATTTGGTGCATTTTTAGACTAACTTTTAGACAGTGATAGTAAATGAGGGCCATTGTATGTCTCGTGGTGCAACGAACACACTATGATTGAATATAATGAACCTTAAGGTCTATATTCTGTATTTCTGCATAAATTTGACCTAAAACTATATCAGATTTTCACAGAAGCCCTAAAAGTGGATAAAAAGAAAACCAACATCACATACCTGTGAGTGGCAGAAGTATATGAAGTGCTGCTTTCAGAATCTGGTATAACCCCCTTGTGCAACAATAAATGCATCTAAACGTACATTGATTCGGAGTAAGTTTGGTCCATTCCTCTGTACCAAACAGCTTTTGCTCTGTTCAGTTGGTGGATTTCCTCCTGTGAGCTGCTCACTTCAGGTCCTTACACAACATTTCTATCGGATTATGGTCAGTCGCTCCAAAACTTTCTTCTTCTTCTTTAAACATTCTTTGGTAGAACAACTCGTGTTTTTAAATAGAGTTGCACTGCTCACCTGACGGCTTATGAAGGTGCACGTAGATTCCTCCCCAGGACCCATGGGATCTAAGGACGTTCCATAATAAATTGTTGAGCCCAAACAAAGCGAAAAATACAGGAAAAAACTTCTGTAGGTAAAAAATTGTTATGCTTTATTCCAAAATTTTAAAATATCATATCGTCTGTACAAGATGGTAGAGCGACGCGTTTCGGGCTACTGCCCTTGTTCGTTGCAGTAAAGACAATAATTTAAAATTCTGGAATATAGCATAACAATTTTTTATCTACAGAAGTTTATTGCCTATATGCCTATATTTTCATGGTAATGGGACTCAACAATAAAATGATAAGAAAGCATCACGTGGACCCAGCTGTTAGTCTTGATTGGTTACATCCTTATTTGAGGTCAGGAGTGTCCGAACCTGGGGTGTAGTCCTCGAAGGAGGCGCCATCGTGGATTATACGGTGGTTATCTCTATAAGCACAATATGTAGTGGCCATTTTGGAAACACATTAGAGAGTGTAGAATTACACAGGCAGCTTTTATGTGCCATAATATAAAGGCATATGTGGTGTTATACTAATACATTAAAATGGAGACACAAAGGATCACATATATATAACCTTTGTGCCCATCCACAAGAATTGTTCCATAAATGATGGCAAGCTGTCCTAGCCCTGATGGAATAAAACAAGCCAAATCATGACACTACCACCACTGTGATTTTAAAAGACGCTATGAGGTTATTCTCCACACATAAGGCTATGTTCACATGGTGTATTGCAGCGCATACTTGTATAATACACCAGGTGCTTTAGAAGTACGCGCTATCCAGCGCTATCCTTTGTTTGTGCCATGATACACTACTACAAACATGTTTTGGGAAGATCAGACATAGATAGATCCACGTTCTTGAACCCCTTCCTGCCAGCTGGTCATAATTTTTGGCTCTTTTTTTTCCTCTCTGCCTTCCAAAAGCCATAATTTGTTTATTTTTCCACCTACATAGACGTAAGAGGTCTTGATTTTTGAAAACAATATATACATTTTAATGATGCATTGACCGTAACATAGAATGTACAGAGAAACTGAAAAAAAAGTGCGTTGAAATGTAAAAAAAAAAAAACATACTTGCGCTATATTTGCGGGGTTTTTTATGCCGTTTACTCTTTGGTATAAATGATGTGTTAATTGTATTCTGCAGGTTGATACAATGCTGGTTCCCCGAAAATAAGACACCCCCAAAAATAAGACACTGCATTTTTATGCAAATCATAGTTTGGCTGCTTATGCTGATGTTTGTGATGAAATCACTGCAGTATATTAATACATGTTGATGTTTTGTTCAACAATAAATGTGAATTATTGTTCATAGGAAAAAAAACTTCCCATAAAAAGAAGTCTTAGGGCATGTTCACATGGCGGTTTTGGCCGCGGGTTTTGCCGCGGCTCTCGTGGCCACAACCTCGTCGAACCTCGCCACAAACCCGGGCGTGGTCTCGGCGCGGGTGGGGCGTGGTTTGGGGCACGGCTTGCGCCGAGGGTTTGCCCAATGCTAATTAATAGCAGGGGGCAAACCACGCCGTGAGCCGCAGCCCAGCCGCGCACCACCCGCGGCCGCCGCGCAGAGCACTCCCTGCCAAGTATTGACAGGAGAGTTCTCCACATGCGCGGGTTTGGCTGCGGCCCCAAAGCCGCGGCGTGTGAATATTAACGCGGTTTCCAATAGGAAACCATGTTAATAAACTAGCCGCGATTTGGCCGCGGAAACCGCGTCGAAACCCGCGGCCAAAACCGCCGCGTGAACATACCCTTAGCTCGTCTTTAGGAGCAAAAATTAATATAAGACAGTCTTATTTTCGGGGAAACAGGGTAATACCAAATTTGTAAGGTTTTCATTATGTTTTATTACTTAAAAAAAAAAATAACATTCTCTATTTCTTAAGTTTGTTTTGCAGCGATTTTCTGCAACCAATAACAATTTTGTCCTTTCACTTATGAACCTGGGTGAGGGCTCATTTTTTTGTCTGCTGAAGTGTAGTATGTTGGGATAGATATGACTTTTTGATCATTTTAATTTAAATTTTATGACCAACAAACTGCAATTTTGCCATTTGGAATTTTGTTCTACAGTGTAAGCCATGTTATATTTTAATAGATTGGAGCTGGCTCTGTTCCCTGCTGTTAGTGGCTGGTGTCAGCTGTAATTAGTAGGCAGTACCCGTCGCCTTTGTAGCGGGCTTACTAAGCAAGTCTGCTACATAGGACCTTACCGACAATAGGACATACCAGTACGTCCCTTATCTTTAAAGGGTTAAAGGGGTTGTCTCACTACATTGATTCATCTCACCTCACTCCTGTTTTCTTAGTTCCACTTTAAATTCAGGGGGTGTTTACGGACTTCCACTAGGCTGCAGTAGAAGTCAGGTCTGTAGCTATAGCAACCAGTGCTGGCAGCCTATCAGGATAGATCAAACAGGTCTGTAGCTATAGTAACCTGAGGAGCCGATGCAGGGGATATCTAGGAATAGATGGGACATTGTTAATGGACATATATTGCAAAGTGACTTGATTTTGCAACATCTTTAGCATAAAAAGCAATCTTTGTAGTGAGACAATCCCTTTAAGGATGCATTTACATATTGCATTTTTTGTATGCATCAAAAACACTTGTAGCAATAAAAAATGCATACCTTTTCCCAGAAAAGGTGTGTATTTTTTTTTCTTTTCATTAACCCTAATTTGGTAAGGATTTCACCTTGGTGTAAGTGTAAAACGGTCTGTCGCCCACAGCAACCAATGAGAGCTCAAGTTTCATTTTTCCAGAGCGGTTTTAGAAATGAAAGCTTAACTCCAATTAGTTGCTATGGGCAACAAAGACTGTTTTATACTCTCGATTAATGAGACCAATTGTGTGAACCCAATGAGCGGCTGCAGAAGTGACGGACTGTCAGCAGAAGACACATCGCCAGAACCAGAGGAAGGCGAGTATAAGGGGCCGTTCACACAGCGTTTTTGGATCCGATTTCAGATCCGTGTTGGATCTGAAAATCGCATCCAATTATGCAGCGGCAATCGGATCCTAAATAGATCCAACACGTATCCAACATTCAGCTGCGTGTTTGGACGCGTGTTGGATGCAGCAGGATCCCACCCTATAGTTTATTATAGGGCTCCTGCTACGTCTTTCAGATCAAGAACTGACATGTCAATTCTTGGGACAGATCCGAAAGACGTAGTGAGACCTGCATCTATGATCACTTGTGTGAACGCTGATGCGTGTTTCATATTAAAAGCAATGTAAATCACATTGCTCGTTATTAGATACGTGTTTGGATCCATTTAGGGTTCGACAGACGGATCAAAACATGTATTAAAAGCGCATGTAACACAGAGTAAAACATGCCGTGTGAACATACCCTAAGTTTTTATTATTTTACTGGGATCCCAGGAGTAGCTGGCATTATTTGTATAGGGGGTGGACAACACCTTTAAGGTTCACATACTTCTGTCACTCACAGATACGGAATATTGGATCATTTTCCTTAAGAAATAAATGACCAAGTCTAATATTTTTGACTCATTCGCTTGATTTGGTTCTTTTTTCATGTATTTTTAGGCCTTGTGCAAAAATCTGAAGAAGTTTATGGGCAAATTTGTGCAGAAAAGAAAATTCTGAAGCATCAACATTCAAACACCGTTGTAGATATGGCTATAAAAATGCATCTTTCCCACGGTGAACCATGATGTCCTTTTTGACAGTTCAGACAATCGGGAGACATGGGCTTGTCATGCCACTTCCTAAACTCATGAACTTCACATCTGCATGACTGAAGAAGGTACCGCCTGCTTCCAGGCCACTGTAGAACCTTTCTTTTCAGCTGACCTTCCAAGTGTCCCTTTTTGGAGTGATAGTTTCTATTTTGACCCAAATCCCCCAGTCCCTCTTTACTCCTTAAGGGGTTGTCTCGCTACAAGGATTGCTTTTTATGTTAAAGATCTTGCAAAAACAAGTCACTTTGCAACATTTGTCCATTAACAGAGTACTACCTATTCCTAGATTTCCCCTCTTATATGGGCTGCATCATTTCCTCAGGTCGCTATAGCTACAGACCTGTTTGATCTCTCCTGATAGGCTGCCAGCACTGGTTGCTATAGCTACAGACCTGGCTTCTACTGCAGCCTAGTGGAAGCCAGTAAACACGCCCCTGAATTCAAAATGAAACCAAGAAAACAGGACTGAGGTAAGATGAATCAATGTAGTGAGACAACCCCTTTAAATATCCCTCTTTTTGAAGTGAATCCAATATAGCTGAGGTCAGACGGGATTCTCTACTGTGCACTATAGAAGGACTTTGGGACTATCATTACTCCAATGATCTCTATTGAATTTGGTGAACACCTTTATACTTTTACTCCCTCTTTTTGGGGTTTGTAAATAGAATTGTTTAAATTAAAACTTATTATATTTTATAAATTTTGGGGTTTCCCCTAACTGTTAATGGGCTGAAATTTTTACATATTTCAAAATTTGGTTCCCAATTTTGGACCATAAAAATGTTTATATTCAGATGAGCTACTGCTGATTTGCAAATAAAAAACCTAATAACAAGAAAAAATATCTATTTTTTTTTTTAACCATATTTTCCCTCTTTCACCAACCAAAAAGTTGGGACTTTGGGAAAGCTGGGGCACATTGAGAGTCATCCGGGTTTCCCCAGGGAACAATCAATAAAAAAAAAATTTTAAAATACTTGCTAAACCCCCCATTGACTGCCGGACATTGGGGAAAAACCCAAATTGTACAGTGATTACCGGGGCTGTCAGAAATTACCCAGCCTCCCCCGAGAAGGCAGGGTTGGTTTTAATATGTCCCTGCCCTCCGATCCCCTGTATATATAGCCCTGAAAGGAAGTCTCCCCTTTTTTCCCCCCTTGGCAGTCCACGTGACCGCTGGGGCTCAGTATGAACAGACCCAGATCAGCTCTGTAGTAAGTACAGGGGGGTTGTTTCCCCCTGGAACTGGGGCAATATAAAAACCCCTTCTTTTTACGGGGGAAAAAATAGGAAAAAAAAAAAACTAATGTAAAAAGGTCCCCAAAAAGTCTTATCCTGACCTTATGGAGAGCATAAAATATTAAATAATAAAAAAAAATTCATACAAAAAAAAAAAAATTTTAAAAAAGAAAAAAACAAAAACCACAGCTTTTAGCCCCCCCCCTAGAAATTTTTTTCACTTTATGAAAAGTTTTCCCTGGGGGAAGGGAGAAAATAAAAAACACTTAAAATTTTGCTTTTAAAAAAAAAAATAAATACAAAGTTGTGAAAAAGTTTTTTTTTTTACAATTTTCCCTCATAAATATATATAAAATGTACTGTAAAAATGACATAAACATAAAGCCTAATGTATCATGGAGAAAAAGGCAAAAGAGTGACTAGAATAAGCGAGAAAGCGTTTTATAGTGTTCAAACCTTCATGAACCGTCAGGAAAGGGAAAGGTAACTCGGGCCCCGGTCAACGGCTCTTTAAAAAAGAAGAAAGTGATTGGGGGACTGGGTGTCCAAAGGTTTGTGCCCCAAAATCGGTAAACATGGGGTTTTGCCATTTGGGGGGAAAACACTGGGTTTTAAACCCCCCCAATCGGGAAAACACTGAGGATTATGCCCACATCGGGTAACACTGGACTTTATGCCCACATCGGGTAACATTGTAGCTTTCACTCACATCAGGGTAATACTATAGTCTGCGCCCACATTAGAATAACACTGGAGTTTATGCCCACATCGGGTAACACGGGCGTTTTTGCCCACTTTTGGGGGTAACACGGGGGGTTTATGCCCCCCATGGGGTTTAAACGGGATTTATGCCACAGGGGGGGGAAACCCTCCCCAAGTTTTCCCCCCACATGGGTAAAAACTGGGTTTTTGCCCACATCGGGTAACACGGGATTTATCCCACATCGGGGGTAACAGGGAGTTTTCACCCACATCGGGTTTAAACTATATTTTTTCCCCCACTTTTGGGAAAAAACACGGGCCTTTTATGCCCACATCGGGTAAAAAAGCATTTTTATGCCCCCCTAAAGGAAACACTGCAGTTTGCCCACATCGGGGTAACACGGGTAGTTTGTGCACAAAACGGGAAAACCCCTTTTTTTGGCCCACATCAGGGTAACACGGGTTTCTTCCCCCCTTCCGTTTAAATTGCCCCACATCGGGTAACACTGGACTTTATGCCCACATCAGGGAAACACTGCAGTTTTGCCCCCCCCTCGGGAAACACGGGAGTTTTCGCCCACATCGGGGTAACACTGGAGTTTAAGCCCACATCGGGGTAACACTGGAGTTTTGGCCCACATCGGGTACATTTGGGTTTTTGCCCAAAAGGGGGAAAACCCCTTTGCAGTTTTTGCCCACGGGGGGTTTAACACGGGATTTTGGCCCACACCCGGGTAACCCCGGATTTTATCCCCACATCACGGGTAACACGGGGAGTTTTCCCACATGGGTAACACTGCAGTTTATGCCCACATCAGGGAAACCCACGCAGTTTTTGCCCCCCACAGGGTAACACTGGAAAATTTAGCCCAAAAACGGGTAAAAACTCCCATTTTTTGGCCCCAATCGGGGTAACCCCAAGTTTTGGGCCCAAAATCGGGGTAACAGGGGATTTTTTCCCCCCCAAAAATCGGGTAAACGGGGAGTTTAGCCCCAACGGGTTAACACTGGAGTTTGCCCCCCCCAAATAAGGGTAACACTGTCATTTTTTATCCCCCTCAGGGAAACCCACTGCAGTTTTTCCCACATCGGGGAAAAACACGGATTTGCGCCCCCCATCGGGAACCGGGCATTTTAGCCCCCCACCCGGGAACACTCCCGTTTGCGCCCACATCGGGGGGTTTAACATTTGGAATTTTGCCCCCCCATCCCCGGGAAACCACTGTTTTTTTGCGCCCCCCATCGGGGGAAACACTGCAGTTTCGCCCCCCGGGGGGAAACCCCGGGAGTTTATGCCCACTTTGGGGGTTTAACACTGCAGTTTGCGCCCACATCAGGGTAACAGGGAGTTTGCGTCACAGGGGGAAACCCACTTTTGGGAAGTTTGCAAAATAAAGGGGGGGGGCGGAAAAAATCCCATTAGGGGGCCCAACAGGGGGGTTTAAACACTGGATTTTGGCCCACATCAGGGTAACATGAGTTTGCCCCACATCGGTAACACTGCAGTTTGCCCCCACATGGTAACCTGAGTTTGCCCCCAAAATTGGGGGTAACACTGCAGTTTGCGCCCACATCGGGGTAACACTGCAGTTTGCGCCCACATCGGGGTAACACTGCAGTTTGCGCCCACATCGGGGTAACACTGCAGTTTGCGCCCACATCAGGGTACCACTGGAGTTTGGCCCACTGGGGTAACACTGGTTTGCCCCCACATCGGTAAAGAGTTTGCCCCCACTCGGGTAAACTGCATTTTTGCCCCACTCGGGTAACACTGCAGTTTATGCCCACATCGGGTAACACTGGAGTTTGCGCCCACATCGGGTAACACTGGAGTTTGCGCCCACATCGGGTGACACCGGAGCAGAGGACGAGCTTCCTTTGTGACTGCAGCAGCCGCACACCTGTGGCCCAGGTAGCCGCTCCCGGCCGGGCATTGTTCCTCCCGCCACCCCCTGTGCACGGACGCCCGGCCGCTGCCTCCCCTTTCTCTGCCCCACGTGCTCTCTCCAGCTCAGGCCGGCAGCGAAGCAGTTAATCCCCCGGCGGAAGCATCCTGTGCGGAGCCGCGTCACTGCACAGTCACATCCCGAGCGGTCGCGCGTATCCCTCCTCCTCCGCTGCCGCAGCTCTAATAAAGACCCGGTGCTGGAAAAGAGCAACGACACCCGGCACCGGCCACCGAGAGCGAGGCCCCGCCCCCCCGCGCCGCCGCCTTCCCCCTGCTTCCGGGCTGCTGCCCCTGTGTGTGCCGGGAGGGGGGGCCTGCGGCCTGAGCGCTGCGATCGGGGACAGCCCGGCTCCTCGGGACTATTTGATCTCCGGGCAAGGAAAATGGCGACTCAATTCTGAGCTCGGCGACTGCGACCTGGGAGGCGGAGAACGACAGGACGCCGGCAGCGAGAGAGCGGAGGGCGGCGGACGGCGCAGCCGGGGCATGGAGTAGAGCAGGCCGGGGAGGCCGAAGCTGCGGACTGGGCTGCCCCACACTCCCGGGCACAGGATCGGGTGACGGGGTGAGATGCTGCCCCGGCCACTGTAGAGGTGAGCGGCGGCGGCGGGCGGGGTGGGACGGAGGGGACGGCCGCTGAGCCTCTTTGTGCGCCCCCTCCTCGGCCTGGACGAGGTGTATGTGCGGCCCACGTCAGTACAATGCCCGGGGTGCCAGGGGGCAGTGTGGCGGAGCGGACCCCGTCTCAGGGGCTTGGGGAGGATGGCTGCCCCACCGGCACCCCCTGCAGCCCCAGCGCTCCCCCACTTATTTGCCTACTGTGAGGGGCCCCCCTGTTGTGGGGGGGTTGTGCCCCCGTCTAGGGTCCTGCCGGCCCCCAAAACAGGGGGGGGAAACCTGGAGGGCCAAACTAACAGGGGGGGGGGGGGGGATCCTGGAGGTGCCAACTAAAACCCCGGGGGGGAAAATGGAGGTCCAACTAACAGGGGGGGTCTGGAGGTGCCAACTACACAGGGGGGGATCATGGAGGTGCCAACTACACAGGGGGGGGGGGGTTCATGGAGGTGCAAAATACAAAGGGGGGATCATGGAGGTGCCAACTACACAGGGGGGGGGGGGGATCAAGGTGGTGCCAACTACACAGGGGGGGGGGAAACCTGGAGGTGCCAAATACACGGGGGGGGGGGGGGGGGAAAGGGGGGTGCCAATACACGGGGGGGGGGAAACCTGGAGGGGGCCACTACCAGGGGGGGGGGGAATCCTGGGGTGCCAACACAAGGGGGGGGGGCTGGAGGTGCCAAACAAGGGGGGGGGGGGGATCATGGAGGTGCCAACTACACAGGGAGGGGGGGCCTGGGGGTGCCAACTCACGGGGGGGGGGGGGATCTGGAGGTGCCAAATACACAGGGGGGGGGGTCCGGGGTGCCAACTAACGGGGGGGGGGGGGGGGGGATCTGGGGGCCAACTACACAGGGGGAGATCCTGGAGGTGCCAACTACACAGGGGGGGGGGGATCATGGAGGTGCCAACTACACAGGGGGGAGATCCTGGAGGTGCCAACAACACAGGGGGGGGGGGGGGAAAAAAATGGAGGTGCCAACTCACAGGGGGGGGGGAAAACTGGAGGTGCCAACTCACAGGGGGGTGGGGGGGGGGGGGGGGATCAAAAGGGGGGTGCCAAAAAACAAAAAGGGGGGGGGGGGGTCTGGAGGTGCAACTAAACGGGGGGGGGGGGGACGGTGCCAACTACAAGGGGGGGGGGTTGGGGATCAAGGGGGGGAGCCTGGATAACACCGGGGGGGGGGGGGGGGGGTCGGAGGGGCCCCTCACAGGGGGGGGGGGTCTGGAGGTGCCAACTACACAGGGAGGGGGGGGGGAGGAGACCCTGGAGGTGCCAACTACACAGGGGGGGGAGAGATCCTGGAGGTGCCAACTACACAGGGAGGGGGGGGGGGATCCTGGAGGTGCCAACTACACAGGGGGGGGGATCCTGGAGGTGCCAACTACACAGGGAGGGGGGGGGGGATCCGGGAGGGGGAGCCTGAGTGCCAACTACACGGGGGGGGGGGGATCCTGGAGGGGCCAAACACAGGGGAGCGAGTGGGGGGGAAAAAGGGGGGGATCCTGGAGGTGCCAACTACACAGGGGGGGGGGGGATCATGGAGGTGCCAACTACACAGGGGGGGGGGGGATCCTGGAGGTGCCATCTACACAGGGGGGGGAATCCTGGAGGTGCCAACTACACAGGGGGGGACCTGGGAGGTGCCATTACACGGGGGGGGGGGGACCTGAGGTGCCAACTACAGGGGGGGGGGGGGATAGGGAGGGCCAACTACACAGGGGGGATACCATGGAGGTGCCAACTACACAGGGGGGAGATCCTGGAGGTGCCATCTACACAGGGAGGAGATCCTGGAGGTGCCAACTACACAGGGGGGAGATCCTGGAGGTGCCAACTACACAGGGGGGAGATCCTGGAGGTGCCATCTACACAGGGGGGATCATGGAGGTGCCAACTCCACAGGGGGGGGTCCTGGAGGTGCCAACTACACAGGGGGGGGAACAAGGAGGAGCCAACTACACAGGGGGGAGACCATGGAGGTGCCATGTCCAGATGAGGGGATACCATAGAGGTGCCAACTACATGGGGGGTACCTGGCAGGTGACCCTGGAGGTGCCAACTACATAGGGGGGTTACCTGGCAGGTGACCCTGGAGGTGCCATGTACACAGGGGCAGATACTGGGCAGGTGACCATTAAGGTGCCTTGTACATATCAGGGGATACCATAGAGGTGCCAACTACACAGGGGGGGACCCTGGAGGTGCCATGTACAGATGAGGAGCTACCATAGAGGTGCCATGTACTGATGAGGGGATACCATAGAGGTGCCATGTACACAGGGGTAGATACTGGGCAGGTGACCATGAAGGTGCCTTGTACAGATGAGGGGGAGACCCTGGAGGTGCCAATTACATAGGGGGATACCTGACAGGTCACCCTGGAGGTCATGTACTACAGGGCAGATATGGGCAGGTGACCATTAAGGTGCCTTGTACTATCGGGGATAGCATAGAGGTGCAACTACATTGGGCATACTAGCAGGTCCCGCGTGCCATCTACATAGGGGGATACCTGACAGGTCACCCTGGAGATGCCATGTACACTGGGGCAGATACTGGGCAGGTGACCATGGAAGTGCCAACTATTAGGGAAAAATCCCTAAGGTGCCAATCATTGGGGGGATCCCCAGCGGGTGCCCTGAGGTCCTTTACAATGGGGGGTTTACCATAGAGGTGCCAATCACATAGGGGGATACACCTGGCAGGTGACCATGGGGGTGCTATGTACATATGAGGGGATACCATAGAGGTGCCAACCACATAGGGGGGATACACCAGGCAGGTGACCCTGGAGGTGCCATCTACAGAGGGGGGTGACCCTGGAGTTGCCATTCAATGGGAGAAACAGAGAGAAGGTTAAAGGGGGGAGTCTGGGGCATGTGCCCGAGGACCAACTACATGGGGACAGGGGGGCCTGAAGTGCCATTACAGGGGGGGGGGGGGGAATACCCCGGGTGACCCATGGAGGTGACAAAACATAGGGACGTAAAAGGTGCACGGAGGGGCCCTTTTAAGTAGGGCCCACACCTGGCAGGTGACCACGGAGGTGCCATGTACGTAGGACCCCCACACGGCAGGTACCGGAGATGATCTGGAGGGGGCCATGGGGGCTGGGCATGTATCTCTATGCGGTTCCCCTGGTGATCTGCATCTTGTGTCTGACTCTTGTAGAGTCCTGAGGAAGCCTCCTGGGTAGAGGTAGAGTGTGGAGGGGATCCGGCCGCGGCTGGAGCATGGTGAACTGCTCTGTGTAATTCTAGAGGTAAGGGTAGTGGCGCTGCCAACCTGACACTGATGGCAGAATGGGGCAAACGTCTGGGTATGGGAAATGTCAGAACAATGTACGGGGGCGTGTCCCACGGCGGGCTCCACGCGATTGTTCTATTTACAAAAGCTTCGGGATTTCCTGATTTTGGGAAAAATTCCTTGTGTTTCCTATAAAAAAAGAACCAACAACTCTGGAGCAGCTTCTCTTCTAACTGTGCGGCTCTGTTATTTCTTCTAGAAATGTGTGCACCATGTATATACTGACCCAACGTATGACCGTGTGCACCATGTATATAATACACACTGACCCAGCGTATGACAGTGTGCACCATGTATATAATACACACTGACCCAACGTATGACAGTGTGCACCATGTATATAATACACACTGACCCAGCGTATGACAGTGTGCACCATGTTGATGAATTGATGGATCCCTTTAAAGATAATCACGTAACCCAACATATGCATGTGCCCCATTTTAAAATAAAAACTACCCCAACGATGACAGGTGACCATGTATATATACACATGACCAGGTTTGACCGGTGCACCACGTATATAAAACACTACCCAACTATGACAGGTGCACCAAAAGTAATAAATACACACTGACCCGGGTTATGAAGTTTTCACACGTATAAATAACAGGGGACCCAACGATGCAGGTCCCTGGTGATAAATGTGCCCACACAAAATAGATAAAAACCCTGACCCAACGTATGACATTTGGCCCATGTATAAAATACAATGACCCAGCTTTTTATACAGTGTCACCATTATTTAAACCACGGACCCAATTTTGACGGTGTGCCCCCATTTGGGAAAATTTTGGGATGGATGCCACTAATAATTACACACTGACCCAAACTTTATTACGTGTGCCCCCATGTTAAAATTTACACACTGACCAACGTTTTGACAGTGTGCACCATGTAATAATAACAGACCCAGCAAATCCCCAGGTCACCATGTTTTGATGGGTGATGGATGCCATAAGAAAATACACGGTGACCCAACTATACAGGTGCCATGATATAAAACTGACCCAGCGTATGACAGTGTGCACCATGTATATAATACACACTGACCCAACGTATGACAGTGTGCACCATGTTGATGAATGTGACACAAACCACATAGATGATACACACTGACCCAACGTATGACAGTGTGCACCATGTATATAATACACACGCCCCCAGCATAAGAAAAGTGTGCCCTGTAAAAATACCATACCCAGCGTTTGACCGTGTGACCAGATATAATACACACTGCCCAAAGTAATGCAGGTGCACCAGTAATAAACACCGGGACCCCGGTTTTGACAGTGGAACCACGTATATAATACACACTGACCCAACTTTTGGGACAGTGTGCACCTGGTGGAATGTGGGACCCCACATAGATAAAACAGTGACCAAGTATAATTTGGCACCAGATATAATACAGATGCCCCCAGCTTTATGACAGGTCCCATGTAAAAAAATACAGGGACCCAAGATGTTGGTGTGCCCCTTTTTAAATGAATGTGAGATTGCCACTTAGATAATACACATACCCAACGTATGACAGTGACCTGTATATAATACCCCTGACCCAAACGTAAACATGGCCCCCATGTAATAATACACATGCCCCAAAGGGAAATACAGTGTGACCATGTATATAATACACACGACCCAGCGTATGACAGTGTGCACCATGTTGATGAATGTGATGGATGCCATATAGATAATACACAGTGACCCAACATATGACAGTGTGCACCATGTATATACTACACACTGACCAAGCGTATGACAGTGTGCCCTGTATATAAATACACATGCCCCCAACATGACTTGTACCAAGAATAATAACCCACTGCCCCACGTAGACATGTGCACCTGTTGTTAAATGTGTGGATCCAATAGAAAATACACATGACCCAAAATATGCAGTGTGCACCATTAAAAAACACACTGACCGCGTATGACAGTGTGCCCATGTACATAAACACACTGACCCAGGTATGCAGTTGCCCCAGTACATATACACACTGACCCAGGTATGCATGTGCACCATGTACATAATAAACACGCCCCAGCGTATGACGTGTGCACCATGATATAAACACATACCCAGGTATGACGTGTGCACCATGGTGATGAATGTGATGGATGCCACATAGATAATACACAGTGACCCAACGTATGACAGTGTGCACCATGGTGATGAATGTGCCGCACACAACATAGATAATACACACTGACCCAACGTATGACTGTGTGCGCCAGTTGAGAATGTGGCCCCCACTAAAAACACACTGCCCCAACGTATGACGTGTGCCATTTTTGAGAATGTCCGCCCCCAGTATATAATACACACTGACCTAATGTATGACAGTGTGCACCATGTTGATGAATGTGCCGCACACCATGTATATAATACACACTGACCCAACGTATGCATTTGTGCCCCTTTTTTTTAATAATGGGGCCCCCAAAACCCTGTATAAATCACACTGAAAATGTAGACAGTGTGCACCATGTTGATGAATGTGCCGCACACCATGTATATAATACACACTGACCAAGTACGAAAAAGTGTGACCTGTTATAATGTCCCGCACCCCACGTTATATAATAACACTGACCAATGTTTGGGGGTGCCCATGTTATGAATGTGCCGCACACACGTATATAAAAACACATGCCCCAAGTATGACTGTGCGCCATGTTGATAAAATTCCCCAAACACCATGTTTTTAAAAAACTGCCAATGATGCGTGTCACCATGTGTGAAGTGCCGCACACCATGTATATAAACAACTGACCCAATGACAGAATAATATAAAATAATCTTTATTTAAGCCCCAAACATATCCGCACACTTTACAATTAGAGGGAAAAAGCACAGAAAAACCCCAACTTTACTTATAAAAAAGCACTGACAAATGAGATACAAGTGTGGGGGCCCTGCTCGAAAGAGCTTACAATTTATTGGGGTGTATGGGAAACAAAGGCTGACAAGTGTTGGTTTACAAGGCCCAGCCATGTTACATAAAATATGGGGTGTAAAAAAAAAATGGGGAGCCCGCTCCCAAATTACATTATATAAATAAGTCCCTTTGGGCCAAAGTGCGGAAGGACGAATCTGTGACAGAATTTGGGGGTTGACAATTGGGTTTTTTGAAAGGTTTTGTCAAAAAAGAGGGTTTTCAGAGCGCATTAAAAATTGGGGGTTGTGATTGTCCCTGATACATGGGGTAGCATTTTCCCAGAAAAACTGGCAAAAACGTGCAAAATCTTGGAGCGGGTGGGGGGTTTGGGGTGAGTGAGGTTTTGTCTTAGACCCTTAGCAGGGGCGGAGAAGGGGGGTAGGGTGGTAGACAGAGATAATGGGGGAGTGTAGGGGGGTGCAGACTGTGAGAGCCTTAGTGTGAGAGTGATTAGTTTTTGTTGTAATTCTGTCTGAAATGGGCAAGCCAGGCGTGATGACACGGGGTAGAGGCACATATAGCGGCTGGAAAGAAAGACAACCGGGCTGAACATCGGACAATTGGAAGGGGAAAAGTTTTAAGAGAGGAAGACCAAAAAAGGGTAGGATTTTTCCAGAAAAATAAAGACGAGAATGAATAAGAGCAGTAATGAAAATTTTGGGGTTTTTCCAAAGTGAAAAATGGACGGTTTTCGGGAGAGTTCTTGAGGTGCAGGGACAAAGAGCGGGAAAAAGGATTTTTTATATAGGGGGGGAAGGTAAAGATCAGAGTCTAGTAAAAACCCCCCAGACAGCGGGCCCTTTTGGGCCCTAGGAGTTAGGGTTTGGTACCAACACGAAGAAAATATAGCCGGGGTGGGGCCGGTTAGTAGAGGGAAAAAATGACTGGGAAGTTCAGTTTTATTAATGGGTTTTTATTTAGAGTTTAGGAGGAAGGACGATGTCGGGGGAAAACACGGACAGCCCACCCCTGGTGTTTTGTAGCGGGGGCGGGGAGTGAGTTGGGGAGGAAGGTAGTTGATGTCATCACTTAGAGATGGATTTGGAAAAAACCCGCTGAGGTTTGCCCAAATTTGGGGGCTGTGTAAATAAAAAAGAGGAAAGGGGACCAAGAACGGATCCCTAAAGGAACCCCCAAAGCAAAAAGGGAAAAGGAGAGGGGGTTTTGAACCAGAAAATGAAAACCACTGAAGGAGGGGCCCCAAAAAAGAGGTAGGAAGAAAACCCAAGAAAAGAGGGGTTTCCCGGGATACCGAGGCCCCTTGGAGCATGCTGGGGGAGATGGGGGTTGACCCAAAATTTTGTAAAACGCTCCCAGGAACCCAAACAAAAGGGGCCCATCCTTTTGAGTATTTTAACCTAAAGATTTTGCTGTCAGGAATAAAATTTGAAACTTTTAAGAAAACATTTTTCCGGGGGTGGGTAAGGGGTGGGGAAAAATGTTTTGCAGAGGGCCCTAGAAGAGAATTTTGGGTTTTAAGGCGAGAGTAGAAAAACCCGTTCCGGGAGTTTGGAGATGAAAGGGGGCCCAGGTTAAAAAATGGTCGGGTAGTTGGCGGCGCGGGCCCGGGCCAGAGAGGGTTTTTTTAAAGTAAGGGAGTTTTATAAAAACCCGTTTTTTTTTTTAAAGGGAGATGGGAAGACCCCGTGGAGGAAGGGGGGAGGGGGTTTAAGTTGTAGTGAGGTGAGGGGAGGAAGCGGGAAAAAAGGGACGGGCCCGATGTGGGGAGGAAAAGGGGGTCCCCTAGAGAAAGGTTGGTGGGGCGAGCAGACAGCAAAAAGCCGGACCTTCTTCTTCTGTTGGGGGTCAAGGATTTAAAAGGCCCCAGTTTAGAGGATGTGGGGGGGAGACAGGAGGGGTTTTAAATTGGGGATTGTAAAATGTGATGTTTTTGGGCCGGGTTAAATCCCCAGCCCAATTTTTCTTTAAAAAAGTGAAGGCCCCGGGTTCTTCAGAAGGGGAAAAGTAAACCAGGCCTGAGTTTTGGGCCAGAGAGGGAGGGGAAAGTGTTAAAACAGACGTTTTTGGGTTGTTGTGAAAAAAAGTGTTGGGGAGGAATGAGGGGAGGGAAAAATTTTTTTTTTGGCGAAAAGTAAAAAGGGCAGTTTGATAATCCGAGCATAAAATTTTGTAGGGGGAAGAATATTTCTGCAGGTATTTTTGACTTACTAAACAAAACGCCCGGCACCTGGAAAAAGCGCTGAAATTGGGGAAAAGGTTTTGAGGCTTGTCCCCAAAGGGCGGGCGGGAAATCTGATTCTGGGGGGGGGGTTGTGTGATTGGTTCCCAAACTTGCCCCGGGGGGTTTGTGAGATTTTTTCATTGAAAACGTTTGACAGCCAGGTCGGGGGGGCCCAGGGGGGGGGGAAAAAGGGGGGGGAAAATTGGGGGCGGGGAGGACCGAAAGGTGTCTGTAAAGTTTCCCAAATTTTGGGGAATTGGAGCGGAAATTTCAAAAAGGGGCGCCCTTGGGTTGGTGTTTTCGAGGGGAAGGCTGGAATTTTTGAAATTTAAAATAGAAAAGGGTTTTTACCCGGAGGAATTTTCATAAGGAAATTTTGGAAGGGAAATTTAGAAATTTTGAGCAGAGGCGAAAAAGACCAAACAAAAGAGTTTCCCATCCTTGTAAAGTTGGAGAGTCAAAAAAATGCGAAAAGGCCAGAGAAAGGGGTTAGTGAAAAAAAACGGAGGGGGAAGGGAAGACACAGGGTTGTAAATTTGGGGAATTTTTTGAAATCCCCCAGGGAGATTGGGGTATTTCATCGAGGGGAAAAAAGGGGGAAAGCGGGCGCAAAATGATCCAAAACGGGGGGGTGGGGGGCCGGGGGGTCTGGTGGAAAAACTGTGCCCGAGGGAAAAAGGGCCAAAAAGAGCCCAAGGGTGGGGACCTAAAAGGGGGGGAAATTTAAATTTGAGGGAAAAGGGGGGGAAGGAACCGGGTAGGGGGAAAAGTTGGACCCAAAAAAGTTGCAAACTCCTCCCCCGGGCCTGCCCGGGGTTTGGGGGGTGTGGGTGAAGTTTAGGCCCCCTTTAGGGGGAGGGCAGCAAGGATGCGGGGTCTGATTGCGGGAACCAAGTTTTCTGTAAAGGCTAGGAATTTGAGGGAGTTTAAAAGGAACAGGCCCTTGGACAGAATTGATTTTTATTAAAAGAGGGATCCGGGGCGTCCCCGAAAGCTAAATTAAAATTTGAAGGGGGAAAAAAAGTACAAAAATATTACCCCGGGGTTTTAGCGGGGTTTTGTGGGAGAAAAAAAGGGGGGATGACCCAAAAAGGGAAAGGGGACCGGGGGTGGGAGAAAAGGGTCCCCTGCACAAGAACAGAAGAATGAATTGATTTCAGATGGTTCACGGGAGGGAATTTATGGGGTTATGTTCGTGCACCCAACCTGAAAGGGAAGGGTTTGGGGTTGGAAAAATTTTAAAAGTAATTTTTAATTTTGGCTGAATGAAATGCATTTTAGGGGGAAAGGGATGAGAGGAGCAAAATTTTGGATAGATTTGTTTGGGGGAAATGCCCGGGGCGGTAAAAAAGGGAAAGGAAGAGGGCAGCAAGAAAGATTAAAAATGAAAGCTTGGTTTTAAAAATGCTGTGGGGTTAAGAAACCCTACAAATTTTCAAAGTTTCTTTTGCCCCTTTCTTCCCCCCTTTCGGCCCCCCCAACTTGGGTTCAAAATTCTAGTCATTTCAAAAATCCCTTGTCACTTAATAAATTCTGGCAGCCCAAAGGGCCCAAAGATAAGTGCAAATTGAAAAGCCCAATCCCCACTTTCGGTTACAGAAACGGGAGAATAGCAGAAAGGGAAAAGTTCTTAAAAGGCAAAATTTGGGTATAGGTTTAAATTTAAAAACCCTAGAAACACATCCCTAATTTAAATTTAAAGACAGACTGGGACTTAAAGGGAAAAAATACCAAAAACACACAATATAGGAAAATGAAAATTAAAAACCCAGTTGGGGAAAGTTGATGGTGATTGAAGTCACGAGAAGGGACAAAAAAAAACCAAAAATAAAAATTTAAAATTCACTCAGATTTTGCAGGGGGGTTTTCTAGGGATTGTAGTTCACACGTACCATTCAAATTTTACAATAAAATCACACAGTATTGCAAGGGTTTGGAGGGAAAGTATTTCCAAAATTCCCCTGTTCTACCTACATTCTGTTCAACAAAATTGACAGTGTGCACCATTTTTGGATGAATGTCCCCGCCCCCCAAGTATATAAAAAAAGCACTGCCCCCTTTTACCAGAAATGACGGGTGTGCCCCAATTTTTATTTAATGGGGCCGCAAAACCAGGGAAATATTAATACACATACCCAATGTAAAAGTAAAACAGTGTGCCCCAAATTTGATGAATGTGCCGACACCATGTTTAAATACAAAATGCCCCAGCGAATGACAGTGTGCCCCCTTTTGAAAAAAGTCCCCCTCCACAAGGTAAAAACAATACACATTTGCCCCAATATAAAAAATATTTTTGGGGAAATGAAAATGTCAGCAGAGACTGTCGGAGCCAGTGATGTCTATATACCTTAGTAGAAAACAACACCCTGAAAGTAAATTTTGCCCCAAAGATTATTTTTATTTTGTCTTTTTAAGGGCCCTTGTTTTTTAATGTCCGGAAACAAAAAACTCCAGGGTTTTATTACCCTTTGTTTTGGTAAAAGGGATGGGTTTCGCCGGTTTTTTAAAAAGGAAAGTTTTTCCAGTTTTTTTAAATGAAAATGTTAACAAAGGAGCCCATGGTGGTGGAAAATATAAAATAAAAAAAACCTTTCCCCTTTTCCATTCACGTGTGCCTTAAGGCCCCCCTTCCCTTCCCCCCCTGCCACCCTGCAGCAGAGGTTTGGGTCCTTTCCCAATTTTGGGGACGCTAGCGAGCGCCCGGGCACCCGGCCCCCAGTGAGTCCCCTTTTTAAAATTTTCTAAAAGGGGAAAATGGGAGGAAGGGGAAAGAAACCCATGCCAGCGAGGGG
The DNA here is from genome assembly GCA_025379985.1 of Phyllomedusa bahiana. Classification (NCBI taxonomy): domain Eukaryota; kingdom Metazoa; phylum Chordata; class Amphibia; order Anura; family Hylidae; genus Phyllomedusa; species Phyllomedusa bahiana. Next base: position 163,846 of record JAODAL010002683.1, on the reverse strand, counting down.
AGAGCATACAAACTCTTGCAAATGCTGTCTGTGGTGGATTTAAAACTGGGGAAACCCCTTTCCCCTGAAGGACAAACCTTTGCTAACCACGAGCCACCCCCAAGGCCCCCATTTAAACCATTCCCCATCTGCCCCTCTTATTTGTTTTTTTTTCCCCATATTTTGCGATTTTGTGGGGCCCAAACCTTTTTTGATAGTTTATGTTGGGGGGGGTTTTTTTTTTGCTGAAAAATTTCCCCCCGTGCATTGCAAAGGCTAAAATCTGCAGTGAACATGGGCAGAAATGGCAGCATCCTCTGAATTCTGTGCTTCGTGTGGATGGGGGATGGCTCCCCCAACTATATTGTATTATGCTCTTGTGGATGCCCTTTTTGAGGCCCCTTTTAGTTTCTGAATTTTGCCCGTATGCATGGGGTAGCCCCTGCAAAATTTGAACTTAATTGAATAAAAACTTTAAAGTTAGGGTTTTTTTAAAAAGGGCCCAAGGGACCCCAGGGTATCCCGTTTTTTTTCCCAAAAATTAACCCCCTCCCAAAAATAAGCCCTAGCCCACAGATTCTTGGAGAAGTTTTAAAAATAAAAAAACCCCTCCCCAAAAAAAAAGGCCCTATTTGGGCGCACCTCCTGAGTGAGTCCCCCTGGTACCCGCCCCGGGGCCCTTTGCCCTTCCCTGAGCCCTGCCAACCCAAAATTAAAACCCTGTTAGACTGGAGGTTTTGGGGAAAACCCTTTCCAGTTTTTTTTTCAGGCAAAAAGGACCGGGGTGATGTCAGTAACTTTGACTGGAAAGGTCTTTTCAGCCCAGGCTAGAGATCCCTCCCAACTTTTGAGAGTGAAAAGAGGGGACAAAAATCGGGCCATCCCCCTCAAACCCAACACCCAAAACATGACAACCCAACCCCAAACCCCACATGCTCTAATAACCCCCCCCTCCCCCTCCACATGCCAACTTTTTAGCCGGGCAAAAAGAGAGACATTTTCAGGATTGCTTTGTATCCGATGATAAAATATTAAGTTATGTTATATACAGTGAGGAAGCAACCAGATATTTTTTAAAGCAAGATACTTATTGATGCAAATCTGTTTTCTAAATGAAAGAGGGACATTTATACAGTGAAGAGGGACAAGTGTCAAAAATAGGGACTGTCCCTTCAAAATAGGGACAGTTGGGAGGTATGCATAGAGTGCAATGTGAAAGCTCAATGTGTGTGCATATACATACTCACACACACACATTTATACAATCACACAAACAATCCCTTATCTTAAAGTGTGGCTACTGGGACTGGTAGTTCCCCAGCATGCCACACTGAAAGAATGGACACACACGCCATGGTTTTTGACTATAGGTTATGTGGTGTGTGTGTGGTGTGTGTGTGTGTGTGTATATTATATATATATATATATATATATATATATATATATACATACATACATATACCCTATAGTAAAAAAAACATCGGGTGTGTATATATACATGCCGGTACTTATGGTTCCACAGCAGCTGCCAAGGAACTAAATGTCCCAGCATTTAGTTTAAAAAAAAAAAAAAGCCCTCCCCCAAAAACAAGCCCTAGCCCTTTTTTGGAAATGAAAATAACAAAGACCATGTCTTATTTTTGGGAGGAAAAAAACTCGGTAGCTACATCTATTACATCGCCTGGTGTCGGACTTGTAAAAAGGGGCAAGTGCCCCCCCTCCCACCCACCAACAAAAAGGTTCTCCGTGCCTTGTTTTCTTTCACTTCTGGTTGTTGGTTCCGGCACACAGATTTACTTAGAATGGAGCACAAGCTTCTCCAGCTTTTTCTTTTAAATTTGGGCCAACCATTCAAAGGGATTTTCTTGGGCCATGTCTACACTGCGCTGGAATGTCATCGGGTTCAGTATTTAGAATCTGCCAAAAATCCGACTGTACCCAGTGCTGTGTGGACCTCAATAGAAAATCCGTGCTGTAGTCTACACACCACGTGTTTTCTATTGAGGCGTCAGGCATAAGATAGAACATGTTTATCGTCCACCAGATTCCCATAGTCTCAATGTATGAGGGGAATCTGAAACCCGGCCGCATTTTTTTTTGTATAAAAACTATGCCAAAAACCACAGTGCGGTGAAGTTAAAATACCGTCCGTTTCCTGAAGGCTTTGTCTACACTGCTACGTTAAAATACCAAAGAACTGCCGTACTTAGTGGTGTTACCACTCAGGTACTTCCTGACTCCAGTGGTGGTAAACAGTGTAAAGATCAGCCCTCCCATCTCCAGAAATTGAGTGCATAGAATTTGTAATATTATTCCTGTTTGAGAGGTGTCCAGACCCTCGCAAGTTGCCCATACTGCCGTCCTCCGCCAGCTATCCCTCCAACAGACACGTGGCTGAGCGTGCAAGTGTTAGCACAGAAAAATACTGATAAATACGGACAATAATGATGAGAATTATTAGTGGCTTGTACTGCCGGGCCTAGATTATTACCCGAAAAACCTAGGAGCTGACGATGTTCTGAGACCGGCCGCCATGCGCCTCTGATGGCGATGAGTCTTAGGAAAACACAACGATCTAAAGTGGGAATTCAACCTGCCCAGTAGGTTACTTCTCTACTCTCCCAACATCGTGTCGGGAGACCAACATACGCATTAGACAGTTGGGAAGTCCTACTAAAATCTGTGGCTTCATCTTCCGTAATGTGTATTTTCCTAGGTAGCCAAAAGCCCAAAACACTGTGGAAAATCCAGCTAAACCTGCAGAAATTTTCACAATATAAACCCGCACCAGGTTATAATGGCAAGCAAGTGTAAATAGTTATAAAAAAAAAAAAACAAAAATATCCCTCATCCACACACAGAATAAATTCATCTGTGTGGACTCCTGGCATGTCCGGCTCCATTTGTGGTGTGGATTTTGCCACAGGCCCGTGCATAGTGTACAATAAGGCCACATGCTCACCGTCCCATGCCCTGGTGTCCCGAGCCTCCGCTGCCTTCTGTTTACCGGCCTCCAGCTATGACGTTGTGTGACACTGCAGTGGTCACATGGATTGACTTATCACTGCTGAAGGTTGGACAATAGAAGCGGCGCTCCATGAGCACCACAGGATGGACATGGTGGGTAAAAGTTTTTTTTTTTTTTTTCTCTTTTTCTCCTTTTGAGGAGAAACTTTTAAAAGAGGGCTGTGGAGTTGGTAAGTTAAATCTCCAGCTCCTCAATTTCCCTAAGGGTATGTTCACAAGTCGTAATTGCGGCGTGTACAGTGTGCGCCGCAATACGCTGGGTGTTTTGGGAGTCTCGCTAATTAGCACATACTCCCAAAGTCTGCCAGCCCCATTGACATGCGTTACTTGCGGCGCCTAATCGCCATGAATAATTTACACGGCTTAATTTGGAGCGCATTTCGCTGCGTACTGTGCTTAATACGCGGGGAAATGCGGCCCATAATTACGGTAATCCATAGCTCTAAGGGCTGGTTCACACGGCTTATTTCACAACGGATTTGCAGCTGTATTTACGATAGTAAATCCGTTGCGAAATAAGTTACAAATAAGTAACTGGCCATTTTACATTGATGTTAATGGGAAATACGTGTCGTCGTTCAGACCGTCCGGAAAAACAATTAGCATGTCACTTATTTCCGGACGGATTCACCCCATATATGAATGGGGATTGTAAATCTGTTGGGAAATCGGTGCCAAATACGTGCCACATTTAGAGACACTTATTTGCAACTGGTCCCCCCACCCTCCCCGTCCAGCGCCACTGATTAGCACGAGCTCCTGAAACACACAATGTATTGCGGCGCGTACTGTATGTATAGCCTTAAAGTGTTTTTAGTTTAGTAATCTACCAGACTATGCCACTGAATCTGCATCCAATCCGCATTCATATCTGACTAAAATCCACATCATCTGCTGTAGCGGTACCATCTTTTTCCTATTACTGGACGTTCATGTTCATCCCATTACCTGTATTCTAGGGACGTGAGTTATCTAAATTTACTAATTATATATTATATATATTTTATATATATATATATTTATATATATATATTATATATATATATATATATATATATTAGTATGGTGGACATTTCTTTGGTGCAATTTTTTTCCCTGATGAACCTAGAAATTCAATAGGGGAAATGCGTTGGAAGTTTCTAGGAAATCTATAAAATGATTGCAGATGTCAGGGATTGTCTTGTGGTTTTATACTATATATCGTTGTGGATGTATATTGTAATATTTGTCTAAGTTAGGGGCCGTTCACACGGCTTATTTCGCCGCGGATTGGAGCTGTACTGCGCGCCGGATTTGCGCTGCAGTACGGCTCCAATCCGTCGCAGTCATTACGGTAATCCACAGTTCTCATAGAGAACAGTGGATTCCGTCGCTCCTCCCCGCCGGGCGGGGAGAAAGTCACCTGCACATTATCCAGGCGCAATACGCGCCGTGGATAATGCAAGTCTATGGGGCCGGCGGACAGCGCACCCGCCCCTTATTCAAGCCGGAATTGCGAGCGCAATCCGGCTCGCAATTACGGCTTGAATAAGCCGTGTGAACACGGCCTTATAGTGTGTATACATGCACACTTTTGTTTTACTTATGAAGTTAGGTGTGGGTTATTAGTATAGTTTTTTTGTCTTTATTAGTATACGTTAGTCACACTTTCTAGTATATATATTTTTTGGTAGGGGTTCTTGTGTGGGGTTGCCCTTTTCAGGGCAAATGCTCCGTTATTTTTATTTTTCATTATTGTTCATGTCTGAATAGTAGGTATTATGAGATTTTGTTGCATTTTAATGATATTATTAAAAGTTATTTTTTAACTATCTGTACCCATAGGCATTATAATTTTCCTTGTAGTTTTGTTACGCTGTGGTGTTAATGCCAAGCTATATACATTCATAGGTATCTCCTACCTTGATCATTAGGAGTTCAGTAGTTCTAAAATCCACATCCTACTATTTCAAGGGGAAAGTCACTCTTGCTGGGAGGGGGGGGGGGGGAATCAGTGCCACAGGAAAAAAAAAAGTGACATGTAGATTCATTGCTGAATTTCAAAGCTCAATCTTCATATAACATATGGAGGATGAAATATAGTTGATTCTGAATCAAATCAACTACAGAATATCAAATTCTAAATTTCATGTGGATTCCACGCTGATTCAGCTCAATCATTTTCAGCATCCAAAATCAGCAGTATGGACATACCCGCCATACGGCCCGCAAATACGGTAAAATCATAACTCATTGAGTGCTCTGGTTCCATGACGCACAGTACACGTCCGTAAAAAGGAGCGTCATGTTGCTTATGCGCTGGTGAAAACGAGTGGGAGCTGGGCCGAAGCGCTGTGCACAGGTGCGTGCCGCTGTATGAACCCGGCCTTAGGAGAGATTCACACGGGCTATTCTTCCTATGGTAAATTACACCATTTCACATTTCCCTTTTTTCTTCTCAGACTTTAGCATATTTTAACAGTAAAACGGCAAAATCACAATCTCTGTGCTTTCCCAACAGGAATCATAGATTTTTTTAAATTTTTTTTTAGGCGTTTGTAATGCACCAAAAAGCAAGCAAAAAAAAGGCCGATACGGCATGTGAATTGGAGCTGAAAGGTCCTTTCACATTGCTACTTTTTGTTTGTATACTCATCAGTTTACACATCAAAATGCGCTTTAAAAAAAAAAAAAAAATGCCATGTGAGCCTAACCTTTTGGCTTTATTCATGTCTGCAGTTTTTATCTATCTATCCACAAAAAATACAAGCAACACACCAAAATAAAAGCATAAGGAAGAAAAAGGGTGCCAGCAAAAATATTGACATCCAGTGCTAATAAAAAAAACCCAAAAAAACAGAAAATTCACAGCGCTCCAAACAGAAATTACAATGCAAAAAGGTGTTGTATTCCTCATGCAAGAGGGGCGTGTATTCTCCATGCAAGAGGGGCGTGAATTCCTCATGCAAAGAGGGGCTGAATCCTCCAGCAAAAAGGGGGCTGTATTCCCATGCTAAGAGGGCGTGTATTCCTCCATGCAAGAGGGGGGCGTGTATTCCTCCATGCTAAGAGGGGGCGTGTATTCCTCCATGCGAAGAGGGGGCGTGTATTCCTCCATGCGAAGAGGGGGCGTGTATTCCTCCATGCTAAGAGGGGGGCGTGTATTCCTCCATGCTAAGAGGGGGGCGTATTCTCATGCTAAGAGGGGGCGTGATTCCGCATGCTAAGAGGGGCGGTATTCCGCCTGCTAAGAGGGGGGCGTGTATTCGCCTGCTAAGAGGGGCGTGTATTCCGCCTGCTAAGAGGGGGCGTGTATTCCGCATCTAAGAGGGGGCGTGTATTCCGCCATGCTAAGAGGGGGGCGTGTATTCCGCCATGCTAAGAGGGGGGCGTGTATTCCGCCATGCTAAGAGGGGGGCGTGTATTCCGCCATGCTAAGAGGGGGGCGTGTATTCCGCCATGCTAAGAGGGGGGAGTGTATTCCGCCCTGCTAAGAGGGGGCGGATCCCGCATGCTAAGAGGGGGGCGTGTATTCCGCCATGCTAGAGGGGCGTGTATCCGCCATGCTAGAGGGGGCGTGTATTCCTCCATGCTAAGAGGGGGCGTGTATTCCGCCATGCTAAGAGGGGGCGTGTATTCCTCCATGCTAAGAGGGGGCGTGTATTCCTCCATGCGAAGAGGGGGCGTGTATTCCTCCATGCTAAGAGGGGGCGTGTATTCCGCCTGCTAATAGGGGGGCGTGTATCCGCATGCTAAAGGGGGGCTGTATTCCGCATGCAGAGGGGGCGTGTATTCGCATGCAAGAGGGGGGCGTGTATCCCGCCATGTAAGAGGGGCGTGTATTCTCATGCTAAGAGGGATGTTTCGGCCTCATAATGGACTTGACAAAGGCTCTGTGAGGGCTCTGAAGCGTCCCTTCTTTTCATGGAGGAATACACCACCTTTTTGTATCTTGATTTCTGTTTGTAGCGCTGTGATTTTCTGTTTATACATTTTAACTTCTTAATACAATATTTTACTATCTATTACTGTATTTGCTGCAGTTTTTTTCTGTTGGGCTGGGTTCACATTATTTTACATCACTGTGTGTAGGCCAAAATCGATAGTAGAATTTTATACCATGAAAAGATGTAATGGAAACTTTTTTTCACTCTTAGTTTTGCCTTCCAAACACTGATGCAAAATACTGCTCTGCAAACTTGGTATCTTCTGTGCAAAATCCGCAGGAAATCACTTTGTGATCGTACCTTTATAATCCATCATGTGGAACTGAAATTGGGATTTCTGAGAAGGCAAAATAAGTGCCCATGCTATTCTGACACAGGCCTACATGTTAGTGGCTACAAGGGCACAAGATCTGGGTAGATTGGCCTGCTGTAATCTAACTAATTAAATCCTATTCTTATCCCCTCATAACTTCATTGAGCAGAGTTGAGGACATTCTATATTTTTTCCCTTGTGTTGCAGTTTTGAGGGTTTACAATTCACCAGTTATTGGAATAAACTAAGGGATGCCACATTTGAGATTTTACTTTGGTCAAGCTAAAACAAACTTCTTTTGACTGAGGGCCACACCAGCATTGTTGTTGCCCTCAAAGAGCCGCTGGAAGGCTTTTGAGGGTAATTATGGTGCCAGGGTAGTGCTGGCAGAGCTGTGCCACTGTTGGCGAGTTGCTGAACAGAGTGGTGGGGAGCTAGGTGCTGGAGTTACAACTCCAAGATGGTGCTTGCTCCTTGGCTGGCACTTCACAGAAAGGGGAGAGCTGCTCCTTCTGCATCCAAACATTGTCCATCTCTGATGGTCTTAACTCACGAGGGCCACATAAAATGTAACATGCTACATTTGGCCCGTTAGCCTTCAGTTTGACACATATGATCTAGATCAGGGGTGTCAAACTGCGGCCCTCCAGCTGTTGGGAAACTACAACTCCCATGATGCCCACGGTTATAGATTATACAAATGCATGATGGGAGTTGTAGTTTCCCAACAGGTGGAGGGCCGCAGTTTGATACCTGTGATCTAGATGCTAATGGGGGAAGTTTTTTGTTTTTTTCTTTCCAACCTTTGTGGGTTTTTTTTCCCACGCAATAGTTTCACTTTTTTTTTTTTTTTTTACTAGAACACCACTACTATACAAACCTGTCCCTGTTGTGGTATTCTGTGTCACCTAAAGTGCATAGCCACTCTAGGCCATAGGCCTTTTGGATGAAAGAGAAGCTCTTCCCTATAGCAAGCATAACAACTTACCCACTTGGATGATACTGATCCGTTTGCTTGTTGACGACATCGTTTTTTTTTTGTTTTTTTTTCATGTCCATTCCTGGTGACTGCTGTAATTTACCTTTGCTGAGATGTTGTAGTGAGCACTTTTTACAGGCTGCTTATTTGTTTTGTGACGTGTTTGCAGTGACTTTTCTTCTTTTTGACATTATTATGTATATGTTATATCAGGACATGTTTTTTTTTTTTTATATAATCCAGAGGTGTCAAAACTCCTTTTCACTGAGGGCTGCATTTGGATTAGTGGTTGTTCTCAGTGGGCCATTGGAGGACCTTGAAGGGTAGGGCTGTCAGAGCAGTTATTGTCTGGAAGCTGCTTTAGGTTATGTTCACATGGCTTAAAATGGGACATATTTCAGTCTGTAATTCAGTCCGTACTGCGCGAATTGCGGCTGAAATATGGCCCAGTCATTACGGTAATCCACAGTACGGTAATCCGCCTCGGGGGGAGATAAGTGACAGGTCATTTACTAGCGGCGCGTATACGCCGCTAGTAATGATAGTCTATGGGCCGGCGAGGTGCCGGCCCCCCAGCTCCTACCCCTGTCCACACGGCGTAATTGCAGGGCGTAATTACGCCCCGCAAATAAGTCGTGTGAACATAGCCTTAGGGTATCTTCACACGATGTACTGTGGCGCGTACAGTATATCGTGTCTTTCAGGAGCTGTCCCCATTAACGTTCATTACTCGCCCCACGTATTCGGCGAAAGTAATTGACGTCACTTACCTCCCTGCGTGTTGTCTATGAGAACTATGAATTACCGTAATTTCAGCGTGCATCTCACCCGTATTAGAGCGCAGATACGTGGCAAAATGTGTGCCGAAATTACCCTCTGTGAACATACCCTAACAGAGAACTGTTTGTATCCGACATGATTTTTTGCCTTCCCTATTTTTAGTGGTTGATGCTATAAATTTTTTTGTGTAATGGTATCCTACACAAGGAAACTTTTAAATGATCACATTAAAGTATGATATTTTAAATACAGCTGCACTCATGCCTCCATTGGATTGCTTGACTGATTAGATACGTGGATGCTGGACGCAAATCATGACATAAAATAGATGTTTTAATAGATAATGGTTTTGCAATATTTATTTTTTTTACACTTGGTAATGTATTAGCTCACTCCTTTATGTTAAGAGTAAGTTCGCAGGGCATATTTTGGCATGTAATTGTGCTGCAATAAGCCAGAGTATGCCCCGCAAATACAGTAATTCAGAGAGAGCTATGATCACCTGCCGTTTTCCCTCACACGTATTAGGGTATGTTCACATGCCGTGCTGAGTCCGTGTGAACATATGTTATTAGATGCGTGTTTTGATCCGTCTATCGGAACCTAAACGGACCAAACACCTATCTAATAAATAGCAATGTGTTTTACTTTGCCTTTAATATGAAAAGGCGCATCAGTGCTCACACGAGTGACCGCTGATGCGTGTCTTATTGCATCTTTCGGGTCCATTCTTGGTCCGAAAGATGCAGCAGGAGCCCTATCTTAAACTATAGGATCCAACACTCAGCTGCGTGTTTTATACATGTTGGATCCGTCTAGGATCCAATTGCCGCTGCGTTTTTGGATGCGATTTTCGAATCCAAAATTGGTTCCAAGAACGCCGTGTGAACGACCCTGACGTGCAGTAACATCACGTCTTCCCTGCGCTTACGCACAAGGTTAAGTGGAAGTCTGTGGGTCCTGGCACAGAGTATAGGGGTGCTCACAGAATGCGCTGTTATACACTCCAAAGACACTGTTTGAGCCTACCCTAATACATTATAGTCTGTGTCATCATAACACAGGCAGCAGTCAGGGCAGCACACGATGTGCCCTGACTGCAGGCTTGTTATACAGACAGCTCTGGGGCTACTCTAGCTCCCCAGGGCTGACTGTACAGACATGCACTGGGAGTCCCGATCACCCGATGCAGCAGGGGAGCAGTTAACTACAGCTCCTGTCATAGCGCAGTTACAGCTCTGGGAGTCGCAAAACTCCTCTTTCTGAAGAAACCTTGTTAAGCAGTTATAAAGGTGTTCACACAAAGCAAAATCTAGTGGCAAGACTACGATGAGGGTGGCACTTACAGCTGTCCTCCTCATTTACTTCTATGGGAGAGCCAAACATGGTGTGTGTGCGCTCTGCTATATTCGGGAGGTCCCTCAGAAGTGGATGAGGACCACCACCGTAAGGCTAGCTGAGAGCAGAACGTGTCTCTAGACTTTGCTTCGTGAGAACACTCCTTTAATTGTGGCTTTTACTGCAGAATATTTTTTTCTACATTACATTTAAGTGGAGAAGACAGAAACCTCACTAAAATTCACAGGAAAGGCTTATCTGCAGATTTTGGGGCACATTCTGTCTCAGAGAACATGTAGAAGAATACAACGCTGGACATTCAGCTAAAAATTCACACTCGATGCACCTCGTGTTGGTGGTAGAACAAACCTATGGTCACTTAAAGGGGTTGTCTCATTACATAGAATAGCTCAAAATGTAGGGAACACCAAATGAAGACATTTTCCAAATACAGTGCTTTGTTCATCTGTTTTTTTGTTAAGGAGCTACAAGTGATATTATCACCTTTCTGGCTCTATTTGGTTCCCCAAGTAACCGACCTGTGTACTTTTTTCTCCCCTGCTGTTTGTTCTGTGATAGCAGGGAGTGACGTTATCACACAGGTCACGGCAGCCAGAGTGAGAGCATGTGTGTTATCTGAACTTTCAGACAAAAGATAGTAATTACTGCTGTTTACTTTACATAAATCTCCTGCTAACCGTTTCAGAGAAGCTTCTAAGTTGATCTAAACTAGTTAGCAGACTGAGTTGAATACAGGGAGTGAATGCACTGAGCTCCTATGCTAATTGCAGACAGTCTGACCAGGAAGTGACAAGATGCATCTATGAAACTCTGAGGGGAGACAACCCCTTTAACTCTCCTCCTTTTATAAATGTGTTATTTTATTGGATCTCCCCACCCCAGCACCCATTCTGTTGCTGCACATGAGCTTCTGATGGTCATGTAAAGATTTTCTGGATTTGACTGTTGGTACATATTATACAGGATCATGCGGATTTCGGTTTTGTGTGCTTGATTGTTGACATTGAGTTCAAGCAAAGTGGCTTTTGAAAGTGCATCAGTTAATACACAACAGGACAGCTAAACCAACCCTGTAATACTGAGTGTGAACTAAGACCATCTAAAAATGTGCCAGATTTATCATCGTGGCCTGTGCTTTATTTTGAGATAGTTTTGTGTGTGTGTGTATATATTTATATATATATATATATATATATATATATATATATATATATATATATATATATAATATATACACACACACACATACACTTTTCTTTGTTTTAAGGACAGATAAACCCTTAGCAAGACTCAATTACTATGGACAAAGATGTCCTGGTGGTGTGTGTGTGTGTCTGTTTTTTCCAAGCAGCTTTATTACATTAGGCCATTGATCTCCAAAACATGTCGGTAGTTAGTAGAATTCTCAGTATAACATTTGGCTGCTGCATTGTTAAACAAAAATGAGCTTAAAGGGGTGTTATCGTTTGAAATGTTCGTGCTCTTCAGGCGTGTCTCTCCTTACTGAAGACCTGTGACATCATCATTCTGGGTAAGGCAGTAGAAGCAGAAGGATGTTTGCAGAGAACAGCTATACAGCCTCCTGCATGCTGCTCCTGTGTCTGCAGGGCTTCAGACAGACTCCACAAGCTCCTTGCTTTGCTATATGCATTTATACACAGCCTGAACTGATGAGACATGTGAGGAGTGTACACTGCCCCTCTCCCCTTCCCCTCTGTTACCAGGCAACAGACTGGGTTATATGGAGCAATGCACACTGCCCTCCCTCCCTCCTCTCCCGCTGTTAACAGGCAGGAGACTAATACTGTGTTATGAGTGGATCTGTGACTTAAACAGGCAGTAATTGCCCAGATCATTCATCCTAGAGCTGGGAGATGAGTATAGAGCCAGCAGACCTTGGTTTCACTATCGATTTTAACAGCTCAGATGGGAGAAAACAGTTTGCAGGCAGCCAATCACAGCGCAGGGGGCGTGTCCGGGGCGTATCCCAACAGGCTGAATGAAATGTCAGCCAGCCAATCGCAGTGCAGGGGGCGTATCTAGGGGGGCGGGATCCGGCCTGGGGTCGTGTCACGACCAGCCGAAACAGAATAGATTTACAGAAATGCTCATATCTGCTAAACCAAGTGACTGAGGTAATGCAACCTAATTACAAAAGTGCTTATTTTTACTGTCCCCATAATCTGAGACATGATCTTTGTAGCTATAAAACCCCTTTAACACTCCACCAAAATGTGGGTTAAGGCTGTTTGTAAAACCTGCTTAAAGGGGTTGTCTCACTACATTTATTCATCTTACCTCCGTTCTGTTTTCTTGGTTTCATTTTGAATTCAGGGACTGCAGTAGAAGCTGGGTCTCTTTAGCTATAGCAATCAGTGTTGGCAGCCTATCATGAGAGATTGAACAGGTCTGTAGCTATAGCAACCTGAGGAGCTGATGGAGCCCATACAAGAGGGGATATCTGAGAATAGATAGGACACCGTTAATGGACATATATTGCAAAGTGACTTGTTTGTGCAAGATCTTTAACATGAAAAGAAATCTTTGTCGCGGGACAACCCCTTTAAGACTAAATTCATGCTACAGTTGGATTGTCTGTTTTGAGAAGTGTATGTCACTGCTTTCAAAGGGACACTTGTCCAGAAAGGGATGTTTTTGTATTCCTTGGGGGGGAGGGGGGATTCTAGCTGTCAGGGTATGTTCACATGGTGTATTTACATGCGCCGAAAGTATGACAACTGTCTATTGTTCTCTGGACAGGCCTTGATAAACATTAGACAGGACAATGACAAGCAATACCTGAAAGAATAATGGGTTAATCTTTATGTGCACTTTTTTCACACTTATTAGGTCCTGCTGATAATACTTGCCTGTATCAGGCCCTTAGTAGGCCTGGAAGAGGGGAATCAAGCAATTCTCACTGCTGTGCTGTCAGAGCTCACAGAGGGAAAGTAAGGAGACAAAATAGAAAGTAATGTACATTGGGGAGTGTCCAAAACGCCCATTTTTTTTAATAACTAAAATTACATGTAATCACCTATTGCTTGTGTGTGGCAATTTTTTTATGGCATTGTCCCTTTTTAACATAATGGAGAGATGCATGTAGAATTGAAACCAGAAGTTTACATGCACTATATAAAAACACACATGCTTGTTTTTCTCACTATCTGACATGAAATCAGAATAAACCTTACCTGTTTTAGGTCAATTAGGAACCAGAATTATTTATATGTTCAAAATGCAGAATGAGAGAATTTTTTTAAGGCATTTTTTGCTAATTCAAAAATACATTTCATTAGTATTTGGTATCATAGCCCTTAAACTGTATGACTTGGGTCAAACAATTTGGATATCCTTCAACAAGCTTCTCACAATAGTTGGTAGAAATTTTGGCCCTAACAGAACTGGTGTAACAGCCATGTTTGTTGGCTGCCTTGCTCACGCCTGCCTTTTCAGCTTTGCCCATAGATTTCTCAATAGGATTGAGACCAGGGCTTTGTGATAGCAGTATAGGGTCACTGTTCATTTGGAAGACCCGCTTCCGGCCAAGCTTTAACTTCCTGGCTGATGTCTTGAGATGTTGCTTCAGTATGGCCACCTAATCCTTTTTTCCTCATGATGCCATCTATTTTGTGAAGTCCTCCAGTCCCTCCTGCAGCAAAATCACTCCACAACATGATGCTGCCACCCCTGTTTCACAGTTGGAATGGTGTTCTTAGGCTTCCAAGCTTCTCCTTTTTTCCTCCAAACGTAACAATGGTCGTTATCGCCAAAGGGTTCAATTTTAGTTTCATCAGACCACAGGACATGTCTCAAAAAATGAAGGTCTTTGTTCCTGTGTGCATTTGCAAACATTATTCGGGCTTTTGGAGTAATGACTTCTTCCTGGCAGGGTGGCCTGTCAGCCCATATTGATACAGTACTTTGTGTCATTTCCACAGTGAAACGACACAATCTCACCAGCTTCCACCAGCATCTTCACAAGGTCTTTTGTTCTTGGGTTGATCTGTACATGTCGGACCAAAGCACGTTCATCTCAGACACAGAACCCGTCTCCTTCCTGAGCGGTATGATGGCTGGACATTCCCACCTTGTTTGTACTTGCGTATAATTGTTTGTACAGATCAACAAGGCACCTTCAGGTATCTGGAAATTGAACCAAAGATGATCCAGACTTGTGCAAGTCTTTTCCTGACATCTTGGTTGATTTCTTTAGACTTTCCCATGATGTTACACACAGAAGCAGTGTGTTTCTGGTGAGCATTAAAATAATATATCAGAAGCTTCCAAAGACCTGACATCATATGGGCTGTTCCAAATTGTTTAAAGGCATAGTAATCCTAGTGTATGTAAACTTTTGACTTTGCAGAAAGTAATAAAAATACCTTAAAAATTCTCTCTCATTCTAGTATTTGGCAAATATAAATAATTTTGGTTCCTAAATTACCTAAAACGGGTAACATTTATTCTGATCTCATGTCAGATAGTGAGAAAAACATGCACATGTGTCTTTTTATATAGTGTATGGAAACTTCTGGTTTCAACTGGATGTGGCGTATCCTTTGGGCAGAGGTCATGAAGTCCTATAATGTAGAACTTTTAGGGTTTGTCCACACGGCATGGGTTTTCAGTCGGATTTACAGACGTTTTTCGGATTTGAAAACAGACTGTCAACCTTTTACATAGACTTAAATAGATAATCCGTGCAGTGTGAACTACTGGACACCCCTGGCATTCCTAAAAACTTAGAACAGGTTCATTCTTCTGTCCCTTTTTTGGGGGCAGAACATGTGGTGTAAAGAGACGGCTTGAATCTGCAAGCCGTGGACAAAAGCTGTCCCCCCCCCCCTCACTCCCCCACGTGCCAAAAAAGCCAAAATACTGGTATTTTGTCCGTGCCGTGTGAACGCACCCTTAAAGGGGTGTTATCGTTTCATTAAATGGTCTTCAGAATAAGGGGACAGTGAAAACAAGCAACTTTGCAATTGGATGTCATTAGCAAAGCTCCCTTGTTCTCACAGTGTCCCTTATCTTGTGTTTTTATTTACACTGATATCCAGTGTGGGTCGAATCCCTCCTTCCTTTGCAATTCACTAGCTGAGAGCTCATTTACATTCTGTACAGCCCCTGGGTCATTCACGGAGCTGTATCTCTGACTCAGAGTTAGGGGCTGTAGCATTTTCTGTCTCCACACCTAGCAGAAACAGACTGCAGCAGATTGTACAATGAGAAAACATGACAGTTTTGTCCCTGTGCCTAACTCTCCTGCATAGCAGATCTGTGCCGTTCTTAGAAAGCTGTAATACATCTCCAGCTGTGAGAGATCAGTGCTCAGATTAGATTGAATGCAGCCTGTGGTATGTATACAGCTCTTATAAAATAAGACTGATAGGGAGAGACACAGTGATATGTGGACTCAGGGGGGTGGAGGGGGGGGGGGGATCTCAGGCCAGCAGTGAAGAGGGGATGATGTCATCCAGCTGGGAGGGGAAGAAACGCCCCTGCATTCACAGAGCTGAGAAGCTAAGAGAAGTGTGAATCAGCCAAAGTAAGGAAGCGATACATCCCCTTTAAACTATATTTTGCTGGGGTGTGTGGCTTATTTTTTGTATATCGCAGTAGCCTGGGACAGTTGAATTTTGCCTTTTATAACTTAATGTCTATTCATTCTGCCACCTGTGTTCAGTACTGTGGGTACTTTAGCACTAATGATATGTTCACATGTATGTACCGAAAAACGGACCCCAAACATATTTAAAGAGAACCTGTCACATAGTTTATGCCTCCCTGGCTGAGGGCAGCACAAGCTAGTGTCAGACGTGCGGTTTCCAGCGCTGTTTCCCTTATTCTGTAAGATGCTGGAGTTTTAGAGTAATGCTAAAATCTGCAGTTTTCAGCCAGAAAAGTCATAAAGAGTCAGTTTTTCAAACCCCGCCCACCTGAGGCTAGTCCCGCCCACCTCAACTGATAAACCTATTACTTTGAATAGGTAGAACCATGTGAATAACTGTCAGTGGGTGGGGCTAGTCATTGGTGGGCGGGGCTAACACCTGCTCATGAATAAGATTTGAGGGGTAAGTGCCCTAAAACTGCAGCATCTTACAGAATAAGGGACACAGCGCTGGGACCAGCAGGTCTGACACTAGCTTGTGATGTCCTCAGCAAGGGGAGCATAACCTATGTGACAGGATCCCTTTAACAATGTTCAAGTGTGATTACATTCAGGGCTGTGGAGTCGGAGGCTATTTTGCAGGAGTCGGAGTCGTCATAAAATGGACCGACTCAGACTCCCAAAATCTATAATAAGTTGGTCCAGTTAGTTCGATGCAAAGAGCAAGAGGAATTGGGTCCGGCCAGTGCTACTGCTCCCATATCTTCAGTCTCATCACATGAGGAGTGTAATTGATGACATGGAGCAGGCAAAGCGCTGCCCCAGGGGAAAAAGATTCCGCTCCCAGGGCAAAGAGATTTCAGCAACATTTTTCACCTGTTTTCAAAGAAGTAGAAGAGTTTAACCATTCATCAAAACTGACTGTGGCTTAGGCAATTCCTTTATACCCGACATTGTTAGAGATGTTGCCCCTGTGGTTATCGTTTTGCCCCCAACCCAAGTTAGTGTAGAGAGGCCGTTCTCTATCCTGGAAATGAGATCAGGTGTGAGGTCATGTATGCAGGATCTGATGGAGGCGATACTATTTCTCAGAACAAATTCAGAGACTCCACAAATGTTCCTGCAGTGTTTTGCATAATTACAATTTTTTGGTGTTCCTAAAGTCATGATCCAATAAATGTATTTTTACACTGCCCAGCAAAATGGTAATGTTTTGAACTTGACTTTCACCCATACCACCTACAAGTACATGAGGCTACTGTAATTTTATATACAGTCATTTACCTATCTTATACAAAAATTTGACTTGCAAATATTTAGCATCTGCTTAGCTATAGTTTTGCTCCTAAAAATCAAAATGTTAATTTTTATTATTTTGTTAGCATTTGGTAAATCCACCTTTGGTTTTCAACACTGTCTGAATCCTTCTGGACTCTGGATCAGATTCAAGCACATCTTGACCAAAATCTGATCCCAGGTCTCTTCCACACATTCCCGATGTTGGTGTAGACTGGACTTGGACACAAATACAGCTTTTTCTTCAACTCTACCCACAAGTGTTCAAAAGATCAAAACATTGTTACCCTTAAGCTTGTCAGTGTCTGTTCTACCTAAATAGCTTGATTATTGTATCATAAGGTGATAAACAGCCTGATGTTACCATTATACTACAGTAAAGTTATCACTTAAACATGCGCCATGTATGAGGGAGTCGGAGCTTCGGCTTGCCGACTCCACAGCCCTGATTACATTGATTTCAATGTAAAATACGTAGTCATTCACACTGTGTTTTACATACGTTTTTGCATTGCGTTAAATCGATGCCTTCAAAGATGGGACGTATCAATACTTGATCCGTTTAATTGAGAAACTATAGGAATACGTTTTTGTAGTCCAGAAAACATATCCAAATATGTACACACCTCTTGGTACGTTTTTAAATGCGTTTAACGCAACACTTTTTACATATTGAAAAGACATGTCCAAGACACCATCTGTACATATTGTAATACCTTAATAAAGTAAGTCCATAACGCTCATTGCTGATGTGTGCTGCTCTAGCATTGTACAGCTTATGTTATGGTATTTTAATGGACACTATTTGGCTATGTCTACACTGCATCAGAGAAAAAACGGCCCCAAAAGCGGCCGTTTTTCTCTGATGCAGGACCGCGGTTTTTGTCACGCTTTGTGCAAAAGCCGCGGCCGCTTCTCGTTTTCCCGACGTCCCCCAGACAATAGCATTGTATGGGAAGACGTCAAGACGACGAGAAGCACCGGCGTATTATACAACATGTTGTATAATACGCCGCTGCCGAAAGACGGGCAGAGACAAGACGAGCTGTGTAGACTGAAACTCGTCTTTTCCATGGCCGTCTATGGGACCGCACTGACGATCGTATCTGCGGCGCTTTTAAAAAACGAAAAGCGCCGGAGATACGATCGTAATCATGTGCAGTGTGGACATAGCCTTTGGATTTAGTGTAGAAACTTTCTCATTTGCTTATGGCTTGGCATAATGCTGCAGGATGTCTTAAAGATCCTATTGTGCTACTCAAAAAATGTTAGGGATATTTGGCTTTTGGTTGAAATTTGAGGATTACCATAAAATTTCTTGAATTTTTTTTTAAATGCACTAAATGAGACCATATCTTAACTTAAGAATGCGTATGTCCAACTGTTCATTATTTCAGTTCTTTTTGCACAATTTGCTGATCTCTAACAAGGAGCTTTATGGCAAAATTCACAACAATTGTTTGATCCCTGAACCTCCCAATTTAAAACTCTTGCCAGTCATGTAGCATGCAAACCCTGCTGATGTGAATGGCTATGAATCGGATGACGTGACACTTGGTTGCCTCTCACCTCCCTTAAATATGCCTGGAGTTGTGTGGAATTCATCATCTGGTTCCGCTGGGCATAGTTTACAATGAAGAGGTAATCAGTGTGTGATGTAGCCAAAGGACGGCCACTTCTTTGCCTTACTGTGACTCTTCCAGTCTATCTCTGGTACAACCTGCTGATGACACTCTTAGCTCAGTGGCCACTTCCGTCTGAAAGCATCCTGCTTGAAGCCTCGCAATGACAAGATATTGTTGATCAATTGTAAAGTGTTGCTTGGGTCTCGTAGTGTAAATGAAGAGGATTGTTTAAATCCCAAATCAAATTGATCCTCTAAATGTTTTTGGTAATTTGGGGATCAGACACCTGTTTTGACTTTTGCAAAAGATCAGCAAGTTGTGCAAAAAGTGCTGAAACATTGAACAGTTGGACATGTGCATTCTAAAGTTAAGAAATGGTCTCATTTAGTGCATTTGAAAAAATTGGCAAGACATTTTATGTTCTGAAATTTCAACCAAAAGCCAAATATCTCAAATTTTTTGTGAGTAGTTTGAGTTACAGCGGTCACTTTACGGTGAAGTTTTCTGGAAGAGATTGTTTCACTGGTTGGAGGAGGATAAGCTGCTGATGGATTCCTCTAGCTCAGGGGTGTCAAACTGCGGCCCTCCAGCTGTTGGGAAACTACAACTTCCATTATGCCCACTGTTATAGATTATACAAATGCATGATGGGAGTTGTAGTTTCCAACAGCTGGAGGGCCGCAGTTGACACCTGTGCTCTAGCTCAACGTCTAACCTGAGGGAACAAAGGGTAGCATGTAGAAAACTTATGTACCTGATCCCCCTCTCCCACTACTGAATATGCTTTCAAATAGTTGGTAGGTTTGGGCAAAGTTAGGCGGTGTTTATATGGCTAATACTTTGTGCAAAGTACATAAGGTGAGCACTTTGTATGTAATTGGGAATTACACTATGGTGTGTGGTGTATTTTATATATATATATATATATATATATATATATATATATATATATATATATATATATATATATATATATATATATATACAATGTCACATATACAGTCATATGAAAAAGTTTTGGGCCACCCCTATTAATCTTAATCATTTTTAGTTCTAAATATTTGGGTGTTTGCAACAGCCATTTCAATTTGATATATCTAATAACTGATGGACACAGTAATATTTCCTGATCGAAATGAGGTTTATTGTACTAACACAAAATGTGCAATATGCATTAAACCAAATTTTGACTGGTGCAAAAAATTTGGGTACCCTTATCATTTTATTGATTTGAATACTACTTATTACTGACTTTCTGAAGCACAACATTGGTTTTGTAACCTCACTGAGCTGTGAACTTCATAGCCAGGTGTATCCAATGATGAAAAAAAGGGGTATTTAAGGTGGCCAATTGCAAGTTGTTCTCCTATTTGAATCTCCTGTGAAGAGTGGCATCATGGGCTCCTCAAAACTCTCAAATGATCTGAAAACAAAGATTGTTCAACATAGTTGTTCAGGGGAAGGATACAAGAAGTTGTCTCAGAGATTTAACCTGTCAGTTTCCACTGTGAGGAACATAGTAAGGAAATGGAAGACTTACAGGGACAGTTCTTGTTAAGCCAGAAGTGGCAGGCCAAGAAAAATATCAGAAAGGCAGAGAAAAAGAATGGTGAGAACAGTCAAGGACAATCCACAGACCACCTCCAAAGAGCTGCAGCATCATCTTGCTGCAGATGGTGTCACTGTGCATCGGTCAACAATAAAGCACACTTTGCACAAGGAGAAGCTGTATGGGAGAGTGATGCGAAAGAAGCCGTTTCTGAAAGCACGCCACAAACATTTGCCTGAGGTATGCAAAAGCACATTTGGGACAAGCCAGCTTCATTTTGGAAGAAGGTCCTGTGGACTGATGAAACAAAGATTGAGTTGTTTGGTCATACAAAAAGGCATTATGCATGGCGTCCCAAAAACACAGCATTCCAAGCAAAACACTTGCTACCCACTGTAAAATTTGGTGGAGGTTCCATCATGCTTTGGGGCTGTGTGGCCAATGCCGGCACCGGGAATCTTTTAAAGTTGAGGGTCGCATGGATTCAACTCGGTATCAGCAGATTCTTCAGAATAATGTACAAGAATCAGTGATGAATTTGAAGTTACGCCGGGGATGGATATTACAGCAAGACAATGATCCCAAACACAGCTCCAAATCTACTCAGGCATTCATGCAGAGTAACAATTACAATGTTCTGGAATGGCCATCCCAGGCCCCCGACCTGAATATCATTGAACATCTGTGGGATACTTTGAAGCGGGCTGTCCATGCTCGGCGACCATCAAACTTAACTGAACTTGGTTTTGTAAAGAGGAATGGTCAAAAATACCTTCATCCAGGAACTGATTAAAAGCTACAGGAAGTGACTAGAGGCTGTTATTTTTGTAAAAGGAGGATCTACTAAATATTAATGTCACTTTTCTGTTGGGGTGCCCATACTTTTGCACCGGTCAAATTTTGGTTTAATGCATATTGAATTTTGTGTTATAACAATAAACCTCATTTGAATCGAAATTACTGTGTCCACATTATAGATATATCAATTGAAATGGTGTTGCAACACCCAAATATTTAAACTAAAAATGATTAAATAATAGGGGTGCCCAAACTTTTTCATATGACTATGTGTGTGTGTGTATATAATATATATATATATATAATATATATATATATATATATATATATATATTTAATATATATATTTATTTATTTATTTATTTATATACGTAATTTTGGTAATCCTAATTGACCAAAAACAGTTATTTGCCAAATGCAGAAAGTAATAAAAATGCCTTTAAAATTCTCTCAGTCAAGTTTATATACACTAGGATTACTATGCCTTTAAGCAATTTGGGACAGCCCATATGATGAGGTCATATCTTTGGAAGCTTCTGATAGGTTTATGTTGCATAATCTGAGTTAGAGACACCTGTGGATGCATTTTAAAGCACACCAAAAACACACTGCTTCTGTGTGTAGCCTCTAGGAAAGTCTAAAGATATCAGAAAGAGAATTGTGGACTTGCACAGGTCTGGATCATCCTTCGGTGTAATTTCCAGATACCTGAAGGTGCCTCGTTCATCTATACAAACAATTATATGCAAGTACATAAAAGATGGGAATGTCCAGCCATCATACCACTCAGGAAGGAGACTTTTGTCTCCAAGTCGAATGTCTTTGGTCTGACATGTGCATATCAACCCAAGAACAAAAGCAAAAGACCCTGTGAAGATACTAGCGGGTGCTGGTAAGATTGTGTCATTATCCACAGTGAAACAAGTACTGTATCTAAATGGGCTGAAAGGCCACTCTGCCAGGAAGAAGTCATTACTCCAAAAGAAACACATAAAAGTCAGGTTAATGTTTGCAAATGCACACAGCAACAAAGACCTACATTTTTGGAGACATGTCCTGTGGTCTGACTAAACTAAAATTTAACTGTTTGGCCATAATGACCATCGTTACGTTTGGTGGAAAAAGACACCTGGAAGCTTATTTCGGAATGGATTTGCTGCCGTATTTTCGATCGTAAATCCGTTCAAAAATCAGTTTGAAATAAGTGGCAGGCCATTTAATATAGCTTTTAATGGGAAATACGTGTCTTGTATTTCCGTGCCGTCTTGCCGCCGCAAAAAGGCCCGAAAAACTATTAGCCTGTCAATTCTTGTGCCAGATTTCGCGACAGATTCACCCCATACAATGAATGGGGATTGTAAATCCGCCGTGAAATACGTGCCACATTTAGTGACACTTATTTCAAACTGATTTTGGAACGTATTTACGATCGGAAATCCAACGTAAATACGTTCTGAAATAAGCCGTGTGAACATAGCCTAAGAACACCACCCCAACTGTGAAACATGGGGGTGGCAGCATCGTGTTGTGGGGTTGTTTTGCTGCAGGAGGGACTGGTGCACTCGACAAAAATCGATGGCACCATGAGGACAGCAGATGATGTGGCAATACTGAAACACCATCACAAGACATCAGCCAGGAAGTTAAAGCTTGGAAATGGGTTTTCCTAATGGACAGTAACCTGAAGCATTCTGCCAAACTGTTTACAAAGTGACTTAAGGATAACCAAGTCAATGTTTTGGAGGGGCCATCACAAAGCCCTGATCTCAATGCTATTGAAAATTTAAGGGCAAAGCTGAAAAGGCAGGTGCGAGCAAGGCGACCTACAAACATGGCTCAGTTACACCAGTTCTGTCAGGAGGATTGGGCCAAAATTACCAGAAGCTTGTGGAAGGATATCCAAAATGTTTGACCCAAGTCATACAGTTTAAAGGCAATGCTACCAAATGAAATGGATGTAAACTTTTGACTTTGCAGAAAGTAATAAAAATGCCTTAAAATTCTCTATCATTATTCTGGCATTTGGCAAATATAAATAATTTTGGTTCCTAATTGTTATTCTGATTTCGTGTCAGATAGTGAGAACACGCATATGTATCTTATTATATAGTGTATGTAAACTTCTGGTTTCAACTCTGTATGTATGTATGGGCTTACAATATACACAGCCATACAATAGCTGCTGTGTACAGTTTATACAGGCCATACAGATTGCTTTAACCTTTGGCTTCTGTAGTGGCAGAATTAGCAACTAGTTTGGAATCAGTTTAGTTTTTCTTCCAGGCACATTGTCTCCTTCACTTGGTCATTCATGGCCCAAGTCCTAAACCAGATTTTAGGGAACCTGAATGGAGAGAGTCACTTGTTTGCATGCAATTTACATGAATAGGCTTTGCTGAATTCATGACCATAGTAAGCACGGCGATGGTGGTCATAGTAGACATTGTTTTATTGCACAGTATATTGCAAAGTTTTTCAGTTCGGAGGACTTCAAGTGAACCTGTCAGGTGGCTTCTCCTACCCTGTCTACGAGTAGGATCTGATGGAGGAAGAGATTTTGAGCGCAGTGATGTACAGGTTTGTCTGGGTTAGAGCAGGATTTCTGAGCACATTCTAAAACTGAAAGTGAAAGTACAGTTCACCCCACTGACTATATCCTGTACACACATTGATGCAGGCAAAGCTGTCAATGTATGTGGTGGGATAAACAGGACTAGCACGGCCTCAGAAGGCGGCATGTTGGGATTTTCTCTGCTTTTTACTCGGAAATCCTATACACTTGAATATCAGAGCTCAGCTTCTGTCACATCCTGATCTAGGATAGGGCTGCATAGACCACCTGCCGTGTTCACCTTAGAGGTGGTAAAACATTTACATTGACAGTCCTATTTATGTTGCCTCTATGGAATATTCTCTCAATTTCATAGGATCTGCGAGTTGCCAGAATAAAAATGGAATTTCTTTTCCTCAGACTATAACTTGTGTTGGTGTTTATATCATACTTCACATGCCAGCGCTTACCAAGCAGTACTAAGGTGTTATAGGCAGATTTTACACATTATGATTTTCGCTAGCCCGTGAAATGTGTGAGAACACAGAAATAAAGCACAACATAACTAGACCATAGAGGGATAACATGTCCCACCTCCCCCTTTATTTTTGTGAAATATATTGGAGGTCTCCTGGAGGTGGGGTGTGTGGGCACCTGGAATTGCCTGGGAAAACAAAATCACTTAAAGGGGTTGTCTCACTACGTTGATTCATCTTACCTCAGTCCTGTTTTCTTGGTTTCACTTTGAATTCAGAGGCGTGTTTACTGGCTTCTACTAGGCTGCAGTTTATGCCAGGTCTGTAGCTATAGCAACCAGTGCTGGCAGCCTATCGGGAGAGATCAAACAGGTCTGTAGCTATAGCGACCTGAGGAGCTGATGCAGCCCATACAAGATGGGTTTTTTCGGAATAGGTAGGGCACTGTTAATGGACACACATTGCAAATTGACTTGTTTTTGCAAGATCTTTTACATAAAAATCAATCCTTGTAGCAAGACAAGGAAACAAAACCATGTATGTAGTGATTTATGTTTCTCTAGCCGACATCTAGACATTGCAGTTTTTACATAAAAAAAAAAAAAAAAAAAAAAAAAAATGTAAAACCACCTCAACAAACTTCACTAAAAGCGCTGCATTTTTAGCAATTGCCGTTTAGTAAATGCAGTAACCATATTCATAGACCCATGGTCACCTTTTGAATGCCATTTTACAGTTCACATAGACTTAAAGGGGTTTTGCCACAGTCCTTTCATGCCTGCTTCAGCTCATACGGGGTGTGTATGATTTGTTTGAGCTGCATATCATGTGACCCAGCAGGCTTCACATCACCACCCCTTTCTCCACAGTGTTCACTCTAGTCAAACAAAGGTCTGTATGTTAAGAGCTGTGAATAGCTACATCATAGCAGAGTGGTTAGAGAGGCTGCCTGCCAACATTGGGGGCCTAAGTTTAAATCCCTGCAGGAGTCGTGTGTGTTGTATGTGTTTTTTTGTTTTTTTTGTTTGCCTCCGTACTCCTACCCCATTTGAGTTTTCTTTTTTCCTTTTATTTGCGCTGTTTCACTAATTACTAAGGAGTACCACGCATGGGAGTAGAATGACAGCACCTGGGGCTCAACACTCTCTCAGCAGTGGTTGTTTGAGTTGTGCGCAAGCGTGGCTGTATTCCGAGCCAAAACTTTCACTGGTCTGTTCCCAAGATGGGTGCCTTTTAAGTCAGTGGTAGGAACACCCCTTTAAGGTGATTTATGCTGAAGTGCCAGCTTTTTACGCTATTCAAGGGTGTCCTGTGCCAACTAGATTGAGTGCTCAGCTTTAGAAAGACAGCCAGGTTTTTGCTCTTATTGTTTACCCCAATAGATGCTAGGTTCACTGGTGACCATGGCACCCAAGTTTTTCAAGGGCACATAGGGGGGAAAACTATCTAAGGGGCTCTTTAGGGATTATTTCCTGGAACATGAATGCAATATTAAACGATTGCATGGTTTTACTAAGGAGAGACGTTGTCAGACCAATCTGATCTGTTTTTATGAAGAGGCGAGTAGTAAATGATTTCTACTCTGAGTGGTGACCTCAAGGCTCAATACTGGGTCCACTTTTATTCAATTTATCAGTGATATAGGGGGAAGGGATTAATGGCACGGTTTCTATTTTTGCCGATGACACCAAGCTATGCAGGGTAGTGCTATCTATGGAAGATGCTCATAAATGTAAGGTTCTGCATCTGGGTAGAAATAATCTGCAGGCATCATATGTCCTAAGGGGTAAAAACTGGGAGAATCGCTAGTTGAGAAGGATCTGGACGTTCTTGTAGATCATAGGTTACAGGACAGCATGCAATGTCAATCAGCTGCCTCTAAGGCCAGCAGCATATTGGCGTGTATTAAAAGAGGCATGGACTCGCGGGACAGGGATGTAATATTACCACAATATAAAGCATTGGTCTGGCCTCATCAAGAATATGCTGCTCAGTTCTGTGCTCAAGTTTATAGAAAAGATGTACTGCAGCTACAGAGTGCAAAGACGGGCAACCAAACTAATAAGGGAAATGGAACATCTTAGTTATAAGCAGAGGTTAAAACAATGAATTGTATTTAGTTCTGAGAAAAGACGGCTCCGGAGAGATCCGATTAATTTATATAAATTATGCCTACAAAAAGTATGGTGAAAAGCTATTAAAAGACAAGGGTAGGTTCCCTTTGGAGAAAAAATTTAGTCTCCAGAAGAGAGAAACCGCCTTCACCATGAGAACTATGACTTTGTGGAATATCCGTCTGAGGAGCTGGTCACAGCATGAACAGGTAAGGGATTCATGAAATGCTTAGATAACCACATCAACAAAATAATATTAATGTTTCTGAGCCATATAAAACATCTAGATCCAGTCAGATGGCAATTTTGTGATCAGGAGTGAAATATTCCTATAGGGCAGATTAGTTTTTACCTTCTGGGTTCCAAAGTCTGCATCAGTGGGGGAAACGAAGCTTAAATTCCCTCTACCTCTCCCTTCATCTACAGGTTTCCCAGTCTTGGTATAAATTGAATCTCACAGTTACATAGTTAGTATGGGCTAAAACTTTGTTGCCCATAGCAACCAAACAGAGCTGTCCTTTCACTTTTCCAGAGCACTATATGAAAGGGGCCCTCTGGTTGCTATGGGCAACAGAGTTTTAGCCCTAGACCGTTTTCATACATGTGTCCCTTTTGTCTTTTTTCAACTGTACTAACTATGTAACTGTGAGAATACACACACATTAAGAGTATAAAAGCATAATGTTACTTACGATATGTTCACACCACGTGTTCTGTGTGTACATGTTATTAGTTGTTATTTTGGTCCCAAAGACGCATCTAGCAAATAGTGTGTTTTACATTGCTTGCGATGTAAAACATGCATCGTCGTTCAGACAAGTGATCGCCGATGCGTGTTTACTTGTCTTTCGGATCAAGAATTGACATGACAATTCTTGATCGAAAAGACCCAGCAGGAGCCCTATTTAAAACTATGCGATCCTGATGCATCCAAACATGCAGCTGTGTGTTGGATGTGTTTTGGATCCGATTGACAGCATTTTTGGATCCAAAAACCCAGTGTGAACATACCCTTATACTGCATGATGAACACAATAAAAAAAAACAAAACAATGGCTCAAATTCTGCTGGTCCGTATTGGAAATGGTCAACAAGCTAGTCCTCAAATAGCGCTTGGAGCTTAGCTGTGCTCATACTGTGAAATTCGTTTCAAAGACGTTTCACCAGCAAGGAGCGCTGAGGAGGGTTGAGCTCTGAAGCTACAGAACTGTGAATTCAGCTTTGGGAGTGTGCTGTAATGTAGAATAATCTGTGAAAGGCTATTCAGAATTGGCCTTTCACTTTACGGCTGGGTTCTCGCATCGCGTTACTGCATGCGTGTTTGTTAAATGCAGGTGGCTTTGTAATTCACTTCAGTCTAAAGTATCTGGAGGTAATTCCAAAACCCCCTTCACTCAACAAAAATGCATGTAGGAATGCAGTGCGAGAACCCAGCTTTAGGGGGCTTTCACACAGTGCAGTTTTAACCGCTCCAATTAAACTGCCTTTATTACCAACGAGCTTCTTTCAGTTCTCTAAATTGTTCAGAAAGGTGTTTCAAGTAATCAATGACTGAAGTCTTGTGGATTACAAACACACTAATTGATTACTCACGTTCCAAACGGCTTAGAGAAGTGAAAAAAGCTTGCTAGTAGTAAAGGCAGCTAATTGGAGCACAGTTAAAACTGTGCTGTGTGAAAGCACTCTTAGTCCTATATAGCAGACAAGTTATTGGTCAGTAATCTTGAGCTAATTTAACCTCTTCCTGCACATACCATGTAATTAATGGGCGGCTGGTCTGACACGTGTTAATTGATCTGCTTCCTGTGACGGCCCTGGGCGTTCTCGCATGATTTGGCGAACACTGACGGCCTGATCCTGTACTGTGACAGAGGACTGAAATAGTCCTCTTGGACACCGTGCTGATAATATTTTATAGGTCCCTCTTGTGCTACTATAACAACAGCTCTGACCCATTGCAGTGTGGAATCCAGCAGACCTGAACGTGTCCTGTGATATCTGGCACCTAGACTTTAGCAGCTCATCCTTTCTAAGTCTGGGGAATTTGGAAGCCGTCAAAAGGGTTTTCTCGCTATGAAAATCATAGTTGAAAATGAGGGGACCAAAAATCTAAGCACGACTGTCCTTGGTTACTATTAGCAAAGTGATATGGTTTAGGAGAACGGGCTGTTTGTTTAGTGCTTGGGAACGAAGTGAGAGGTCCGGTCGGGTTACGCCCAGGTCCCGCCCCCAGTCGTGATCGGGAATGTGCGTCCGAGGGAGATGCATAGAGGTGGCGGATGGGAGGAGGGAGAGAGAGATTTGTCACTGGCAGCAATCAGTGGTCCTGCGGCAGAGAGAGAGGTTACGTGCAGTCCCATGTAAGCACAAACAGATAACAGTTTTGTTCTGCAGCGGTGTAATATTCTGCAGGATATATCACTGTGAGTGAGAGACAGAGAAAAAAAATCACCCATCTTTCCCAGAGTCCTGAATTTCAAATGCCCATTCTAATCACAAAGTATGTAGAGAGAGCTAGAAATGTAGATATACACTATGGAGTTACACTTAGCTTTTCACTTCCAACGACAGTTGAGAACTTTTCTCTTCCCCCGACTCACACAGAATGAATTCTCATGTGCACACTTTGGGGTGTGTCTGCAGAGAGAGAAGATACTCTCTGCTGGGAGGAGAAACACACTCCTCCATTTCACAAGCTCTGCTTAGCAACCAGTATAAATGACTGCCAAATGGTGAAACAAGAAAACCCCTTTAAACTTGGTCCTGTTCCTCAAACCATTCCTGAATAATATTTGCAGTGTAGCAGAGCATGTTGTTCTGCTAATTAGGGAATGTCCAGATAAGTGAAATTTACTTGTTGCTGTCAGGTGCCGCCGCTTTCAACGAGTATTTCATGTGGCGTCCCATTCATCGCTATGGGGTTTTGGATGCAGGTCTGTGTCCAAAACGACATACAAATGTTTTTGCCGTGTTTTACATGAGGTTTTTAGCCATTCCCATTGACCTTTGTAGTAAAGTTTCCACGCAGAATAGAATAAACTTGTTATTTTTACTCTTTAAAACCCACCGAAAATACACATCCTATGAAAGACAACGCATATTTTCTATTGAGGTAAATGGGGATGATTTAATTTTGGTTTTAGATTTCAAGTCTGAGTCCCTGTGGATTCTGCTTTGAAATGCTCGACATGTGGACTGAGCGTTAGACAAAACCTCTGTAGTTCCTAATATCCAAGGTTTCCCAATAAACCACTGCCCAGAGCACACTGCCTTCACTGGAAGGGGTCAGCACTAGCCATCGTTGTTAGCTTATGCTCTTCTCAGGTGCACTTTTTACTGTATTTTGATGAGACCATTCCTTTATCCAGACCTGACTTCCCCCAAAAGCTTTTTATTCCATTATATACTATGCATACTGCTCATGTTCCTGAGTAGGGCAACCGTTTTCCAGCGCAATTTTGAGGACTTGTCACCAAAGGAAGTTTTTTTTTTTTCTTGCATATTCTAAAGAAAGCAACCTAAAGTTTTGTATGTTAAGGGTGCATTTTTGCATCCGTTATGATGCTGTGAATTCTAGTCGGTACACTAGACCATCTATGGCCCAATTTAACAGGTTGCCTATAAATCACTGACCAGATTGAGTCCAAACCTTGTTACATGCACAGTAACCTATTATACTGGACTGCTTTAAATCAAGGAATAAGCGCAAACCATCCATAAAAATACAAAGGACCTTATTTATCAAAATGGTCTTACTGTAAGACTATCCTTGTTGCCCATGGCAACCAATCAGAGCTCCGCTTTATTTTTTTTCAAAGAAGTTTTTAAAAATGAAAGCTGAGCTGTGATTGGTTGCTGGGGGACACCAAGGCCGTTTAAGGGTATGTTCACACAGCGTATTGCAGCACATACTGTATGCGGCACCATATGCAGGGTGTTTAGAAGTATGTGCTGGACATGTCACTTTTTCCCGGTGTTCGATCTTCCGGCATTCAGGGAAGACGAGTAATTCATAGCTCTGAGAGCTATGAATTACCGTAATTGAGGGGCGTATTGAACTGCAATTACGTGCCGAAATAAGCCCTGCATTTATGCCGTGTGACCATACCCTTACTGTTACAGCTTTCATAAATGAGGCCCAATGTCTTTAATCCATAAAAACATGGAGAGGTAAACGGGAGTAGCCGGTATATACTGATAAATAAAGGTGCAGATCAAAAATACATTACAATGGAAACAGCAAAACCTATACAGACCTCATTGGTTGCACCTATCCAGAAGTATGATGTACAATGGGGGAAAAAAAAGTATTTAGTCAGCCACCAATTGTGCAAGTTCTCCCACTTAAAAAGATGAGGCGCCTGTAATTGACATCATAGGTCGACCTCAACTATGAGAGACAGAATGAGAAAACAAATCCCAAAAATCATTGTCTGATCTGGAAAGAATTTATTTGCAAGTTATGGTGGAAAATAAGTATT
The DNA here is from genome assembly GCA_025379985.1 of Phyllomedusa bahiana. Classification (NCBI taxonomy): domain Eukaryota; kingdom Metazoa; phylum Chordata; class Amphibia; order Anura; family Hylidae; genus Phyllomedusa; species Phyllomedusa bahiana. The sequence goes on along the minus strand of JAODAL010002683.1, from coordinate 132,982 downwards.
TGGTCAATAACAAAAGTCATCTCAATACTTTGTTATATAGCCTTTGTTGGCAATGAAAGAGGTCAAAGGTTTTCTGTAAGTCTTCACAAGGTTGGCACACACTGCTGCTGGTATGTTGGTAGATTCCTCCATGCAGATCTCCTCCAGAGCAGTGATGTTTTGGGGCTGTCGCTGGGCAACATGGACTTTCAACTTCCTCCAAAGGTTTTCTATGGGGTTGAGATCTGGGGACTGGCTAGGCCACTCCAGGACCTTGAAATGCTTCTTATGAAGACACTCCTTCATTGCTCTGGCGCTGTGCTTGGGATCATTGTCATGCTGAAAGACCCAGCCATGTTTCATCTTCAATGTCCTTGCTGACATTGAAGGAGGTTGCACTCAAAATCTCACGATCCATGGCCCCATTCATTCTTCCATGTACACAGATCAGTTTTCCTGGTCCCTTTGCAGAGAAACAGCCCCAAAGCATGATGTTGCCACCTCCATGCTTCACAGTGGGAATAGTGTTCTCTGGATGCAACTCGGCATTCTCTCTCCTCCAAATTCGACGAGTTGTGTTTCTACCAAACAGTTCTACTTTGGTTTCATCTGACCATATGACATTCTCCCAACACTCTTCTGGATCATCCAAATGCTCTGTAGCAAACTTCAGACGGGCCCATGTACTGGCTTAAGCAGGGGGACACGTCTGGCACTACAGGATCTGTCCGTGGCGGCGTAGTGTGTTACTGATGGTAGGCTTTGTTACGTTGGTCCCAACTCTCTGCAGGCCATTCACTAGGTCCCCCCATGCGGTTCTGGGATTTTCGCTCACCATTTCTTGTGATCATTTTGACCCACGTGGTGAATTTGTGTGGAGCCCAGATCAGGGAGATGATCAGTGGTCTTGTATGTCTTCCATTTTCTAATTATTGCTCCCACAGTTGATTTCTTCACACCAAGCGGCTTGCCTATTGCAGATTCAATCTTCCCAGCCTGGTGCAGGGCTACAATTTTGTATCTGGTGTCCTTAAACAGCTCTTTGTTCTTCACCATAGTGGAGTTTGGAGTGTGACTGTTTGAGGTTGTGGACAGGTGTCTTTTATACTGATAAGTTCAAACACTGCCATTACTACAGGTAATGAGTGGAGGACAGAGGAGCCTCTTACAAAAGAAGTTACAGGTCTGTGAGAGCCAGAAATCTTGCTTGTTTGTAGGTGACCAAATACTTATTTTCCACCATAATTTGAAAATAATTTCTTTCCAAATCAGACAATGTGATTTCCCGGATTTGTTTTCTCATTTTGTCTCTCATAGTTGAGGTCTACCTATCATGTCAATCCGGGGCTTGATTTAATATTTTAAAAAAAAAAAAAAAATTGCCGACAGATTCCCTTTAAGGGGGAGAATGATATTTGATGTGCAGCTTAATGAGCTATATTGGACTTTTCTATAGTTAAAAGGGTAGTCCCGTTACAGGAAGTTCCCTTTGCCGGCCATTTGTTGTAAGGTGCAGTCCAGCCCTGCATGTGAATGAGAAGGGCAGCGCTAGCGCCATCCTTCTCATTCACTTCTATGGGAGTTCCGAGTGTGTGTGCTCAGCTATACTCTGAACTCACATAGACGTGAATGAGTAGGATGGCGCTTGTGCTGCCCTCCTCATACACTTGCAGGGCCGGATCGTATCTAGCAGCCGGCAAAGAGCATTTCTCGTAATGAGACTACCCCTTTCAGCAGTTGAAGCATCACAAAGGGTAATATAGCTCAGTTGGTAGGAATGCCAGGCCCTTCTAACCTTTTTGGCTCAGAGTGATCCAGTAAATAAAACACATTACAGGAACACTCCATGACCAAGAATGGTCCAGCATTGCTCCTTTGTTACTAATGTCAAATAGTAGATGGAATAGGAATTTTATCTTACCTCCTTATTCCAGAATTGATCATCTCCATCTTTTCAAGATGATCACATTCTCCAACAAAGAAACTATATAGAGATACTATATGTCAATGTATAGGGGAGCTGAAGGCAGAATCTTGGACCATATGTGTCAAACTCAAAACCCACAGGACAAGTTCAGCCCTTCAAGCCTTTTTATGTGGCTCACACCACCGCCCAAGCAGAAATGTTCAAGGATCTGACACGACAGGACTGTTTTTGTCCAGTTTCCGCAGCCAGTGCTTGGCAGAGACTATAGTTCAAGCACAAGGAATGGCCTCCATCTTAGATTTAGAGCACTGGTGTGCACCTCCACGGCTCTGTTCAGCAACTCGCAGGTGGTGGCACAGCTCTGACCACCATACTCAGGCATCCTAGCCATCCCTCAAGGTCCTCCAGTGGCCAGCGGAGGGCAACCACAATGCTGATGTGGCCTTAGTAAAAAAAAAAAAAAAAAAAAAGAGTAACACCCTTAGGTTATGTTCACACGGCATAAATTCGGCGCACATTTTGGTGTGTATTTGCGCTCAATACGCGGTGAGATGTGCGCTGCAATTATGGTAATCCATAGCTCTCAGAGAACTATCCCCCCGCGCGGACAATGCAAACTTATTGTACGTGCAGGGAGATGGGACATGTCAATTACTCGTGGTGATTATGCGCCGTGAGTAATGCATGTCCATGGGGCCCCAACACCCCCCCCCCCCCCCCTCATTCTTTGGTTGTGCGCGCGAGTGATCAGCGTGACTCCCAAATCACCCAGCGTTTTGGGGTGCATACTGTACGTGCCGCAATTACGCAGTGTAATCATAGCCTTATGATTAATATCAAATCTGGGGGCACTGATTCTTTTTCTGCTCACCCTCCTGTGCCAATTACATAGTTGTAGTACCTTTTGTAAGATCCGTCTCACCATCTAGACCTCCTTCCTCTCTTGTACGTGTAGCTTTCCCTCCTTGTTTTCTTATCCTGTTTTTTTGTTTTTTATTAACCAATACTTTTCTCTTTTCTTATGCTGGCTGTTTTCATCTGTATTATATCTCTTCGAGCCATACTGTTATTTAAAAATCTGTGTACGCTTTGGTTTAAGAACTCTTTTTCCCAACCATGCATACGTTTTATCTCTGAAGTAAATGAGCTTATTCATTATAACTATATCTGAATATCTGTGCACCCTTTATTCTGCACTGTTTACTTAGTGGTTCTACTCGCAACAAATTGCGAAAATTAAAAAATAAACTAACTTTTTACCTCTAAATGACCTCAAAGACCATGCTTGGGAAAAGCATACTTTGTGTTGGTCTGTTTCCACCTGTGCTGACTTTGTCTCTGGTGTCCTTAATTTTTCTTAGCTGCTGCTCCTGGTTGTTTGTCTATTAAAAGTTTTATTTACTTAGAGCGCATTTACTCCCCATTAACTTACCATTTATCGTGTAAGCCAATTATATGACCAGCCAAACAAACAATTGCTCATAACAGTCATTTGGTTGGCATTTCATTTTCATTGCGGCTTAATCCTGGCAGACTGCTCTCTATCCACTCCGCATTCCCTTATTGCAGTGGTTCTCAACCTTTCTAATGCCGTGACCCCGCAATACAGTTCCTCATGTTGCGGTGACCCTAAACCAAAAAAAAAAAATTTAGGCTACTTCAAAAAATGTAATTTGCTACATGGGGGTTCATATGGTGACGCCTCAGCGGTACCTCTCATGTCACAACTTAAAGGTACCACTCAAGCCGTACAAGATGAACCTTATACAGGGGACCTGTGCATTCGTATATTTGTGAGGGGTTACATATATGTGACGCCTCTGAGCGGTACCTCTACATGTCACATACATATAAAGGTACCACTCAGAGCCGTTACATTAGATGTAATCCTTGTACCGGGAGGGGGAGGGAAGGCTGTGATTGGCACATGAGGGTTACATATGTGACCCCATGTGCCACTCACAGCCCCCCCTGTAAGGGAGGGGGGGTAAATGTAATTGTATATCATGTGATGGCTGTATGTGGTACAAGTAACAGGTTAATAACATATTACTTGTACCACAAACAGACATTACATGAATGCAATGGATGTTGTGTGTTTAACACTAAATTACCTTGGCAGCCAGGAACAGCCCTGCCGTACAGTGTCAGCGTTCTCTCTGCAGTACGGCAGGGCTGTTCCTGATGCTTGGATACATATTGTGAGCACGTGATGCTGCGCGCTTTCAGTGTCCTGCACGCACCGCCCACAAGAACCGGCGAGACGTAAGTCCATCCTGCCACAGCGCCGCCACGGAGCGCTCACTGAGCCACCAATGCTGCGAGTAACGGCGCCCACTGCTCCCCCTCCCCCTACTAATTCAAACACTGTGTGGCGCCCGCACTATGCAAGCAGCTGCAGGGAGGGGCGCAGCGGCGCCACAGCGCACCTCCCATGCAGCTATTAAGCCAGTGCGGCGCCCCTCTCCGCTACACCGGCCGCCCTGCCCGGCTTAGGAACGGCCCTGGCTTTAGACGACCCCTGTGTTTTGGTCGTTCAACCCCCAGGTTGAGAACCGCTTCCTTATTGGGCGTTTTAAAATGAGATACTCTAGGGTGTTTTCTCTACTTGTCATATGTGGCAACTTGTCAGATTCTACAAAACATAGGTGGGCCTTTTCTGTACAATTGCAAATCTAAGGTAGATAGGGGTGTACTCTTTGGAATCTCTCTCAGAATTCTAGAACCAATTTTTACATGGGTGCATTACACAGGGGAACACTCATTTTGGTGCCTTAAGTTTGAACTGCTTTTGAGTATGTTTGGGAGGCACTGATTCTGAATATGAAACCCGTTTTCCCCCATTAGCTCCAGTTTTGGAGATCGGGCATTGCCACCTTACCAAGTTTAAAAAGCCGCGAAAGTACGGTCACTAAATGAAACTAAAAAATTTTAAAAAATTCATTGAAACAGGAGACATACTTTGGAACATTTAAGAAAAAAAAATCAAAAAAACCCATAAATGGCTAAAATCAATTCTACTCTACTCACATATAAAAAAAAAATTTAATCAAAAAACCATGTAGAACATTAATAAACATCTCAAACTGAGCTGCCAGAAAAAAATGGAGGGGATTTTCAACTCTGCAGCACCAAAACCCAAAAAGGTCAAGATTTTAGGCCCCGTTTTTATGAGAGAAAAGGGAAAAAACCGTAATTGCGGAGCGCATCTCGCCGCGTATTAAGGGCAAATGCGCACCACAATTCGCGGGTTTTTGAGCAACCCAAAACTCAACCCCCATACTCGCAATTTTTAAGGATCCCTTACTGTAGTAAAATGGTAACATCAGGCTTTCTCATACTTATGATCCAATGAACAAGCTATTTAATATACGTTTTAGATAACAAAATATATAAAAATATTTGTCTAGATCTCCGTTTATCCGTTAACCTGTTAAATGTCTGTTTTTAAGTTTGCACATATTCCTACTTTTTTAAAAATAAAAAAAGATACACTATAGATATGTGGATGGGGGTAAAAATTTTTTTTTTCTCCTTTTATATGTGATTGGTGGTCTAAACTTTTTAATCTTTCATGAAAAGGAAAAAGGTTTACATAGTCAAAGTATACATCTTTTAACTTTTGATGATTTCCCTGTTTAGAGACTATGGATAAGTCTTTCATGCTTTAAGGCATGTCAACACGCTCGGACAAAAAAAACAGCCTAAAGCGGGCCCTCTTTCTCCGATGCGCCCCCGGTTTTTTTCATACAAAAAAACCCCGGCGCTTCCCCTTTCCCGACGTCGCCCTACAATATAATGTATGGAAGACACAAAAAAACGAGACGGCGGGGTATTATACAGTTGACATGTTTTATAAAAACCCCGCTGCCGAAAGACGGGCAAAGAAAAAACAGCTTTTGAACGCAGCTGTCTTTCCTACGCCCTTTTGGGGGCCCAGGAACAAATCGATCCCTTTACTTTTAAAAAACGAAAAGGGGGCGAAATTTTTACGCGGGGTAATTTCGGCGGGGGAAAACCCTGCGTATTTTTCACCAATACCGCGGATTCGCGCCACAATTACGGTAATCCATAGCGGTCATACAGAACTATGGATTACGCCTCGCCCCTTCCCCATGCATACAATACGATCGTAAAAAGGGGCGGGAATTTTTTTGGGGAATTTTTTGCACCACGGTAATGCATGTCAATAGGGCTCGGACTGACGCCACCGTTTCCCCCGTGCTTCACAGTAGTGCTAATCACGGACCCCCAAACACCCCGGGTAATTGCCGCACATACTGTACATGCCCAAATTTCGCCGTGTAAAATCCCTTAGTAATTTCACGCACCATTTTGCCACGTATTGCGCTCTAAAACGGGCGAATGCCGCCGAAATTACGTATCCATAGTTCCATAGAGAACTATGGATTACCCTCCTCCCCGCCCCTACAATATGAACGTATTGAACGCGCGGAATAAGTACTGCAAAATTTCGCGGGGAATACGCGCGCAAACCCCGAAAACATGATTTACCCCCTTTGGGAATGTTCACCACGGCTAATTTTAAACGTTTACTCGGATTGCCGACGAAATACTTTTCCGGAATCAGGGGCAAATCAGTTTTTAAATAAGTTTCCACAAGGGCCCTATTCACACGGCTTAAAAAGGCCTATTCGGGCCCCAAAATTTCACCCCCGAGTGCCCAAAACGGGCCGAAACGGCCCCTTCATTACGGTAATTCACAGTTCTCATAGAGAAAATATGGATTTTCTCCCTTCCCGCCCGGGGAAGCCGCTGGGCGGGGGAAAAATTTACGGAATTCTACGGCTATATGCGCCGCTCAATTCAAGTCTATGGGCCGGGCAAGTGCCAGGCCCCCCCCCCTCACTTCCCCCGCCCCGCCCCGGTCACACGGGTAATTGCGGGGCCCAATTACGTCCCCAATTTAAACCTGTAACAAAGCCCAAGTTTGGGCACTATTTGGAACTGATTTCCCGACGATTCACCACCCCATTAAATTATAGGGGTGAATCCGCCGGAAAAATTGAAAAGCACTTGTTATTGCCCCCGGAAATCCGTAAGGGAAAAATAAGGGGTCTTTCTGAACGACGACACGAAATTCCCATTAAAATCAATTTTAAAAGGGCCAGTTACTTCTTTGAAACTGATTTCGCAACGGTTTTGCGGGCCGAAATACGCCCCAAACCCGTTAAAAAATAAGGGGGGGAAACCCTGACCTTGGGGTTATGTTTCACCCCGGCGAAAATTACCCCTGCAAAAAACGCCCGAATGGGCCAAACAGTTGCCGTAATTGTTTTTCCTGGGGCCATCCCAATACACTTTTAATTTTTAAAACCCGAAAAAGGCAGTGAAAATGCCCCTTTCTTCTCGGGTGTTTACTGCCTTTATTTAAAAGTGAATGGGGCTGGCCCCTGCAATTTAAAAAGTTTTCCCCTGGCCACCTTTTTTAACGCCCTGCATAAGGGTTTAGAGAAAATGATCACCGCTATTTTTTCCCCGCCCCGTGTTGCGCGTTTGGAAAAATAAGTCCCCCCCCCTTGGGTCACCCCCCCCTTCCCCCCCAATTTATCCAGGGGAAAAGGCAATTCCCGGGAAACCCCAACCCCCCCCAGGCAAAATTTTCCCACCCCCCCCCAACGGCCCCTTAATTGCCCGGGGCCCTAATTAAAAAACCCCCCCCAATTAAAAGGCCGGGGGGGCGGGATTTCCGGGGGAGTGAGGTTTTTGGGGCCTTTGGCGCTTGGGCCGGGCCCAAAATTCCCCCCTTTTAAATTAACCCAGGCGGAAAATTTTGGCCGGCTTTTTTTAATTCCATTCCCCCCTTTATCCTCCCAGCCCCAAAAACCCCCCCGGGATTGAGCGAGCAGGGAAAAGGGAGACTTAACCCATATTTTCTTAGGGAAAAAAAAACCTGTGGTTTACCGAAAATGACGGGGACGTTTTCCCAAACCGAAAACACAAGTACGGTGCGTAATTACGGACTGAAATACGTCCCATTTTAAGCCGTGTGAACATGGCCTTTCTGTTCCAGTTTTTAGTCCTTTATCATTGTACTTGGATGTATAGATGTGTTTTGGTAACATATAAACATGCGCGCCACACAGGAAAATAAGATGTAACAGCTTTTGGATGCTGTAGATTTTTTAGTATTAGTTAGTAAGGCAGCATGCACGTGTACTCAGGTTGTGTCTTTGAAAATTACTCCCCCGGGTCTTGAGAGCAAAGTGTTCAGTTTCACTTCACCTCACTACACGTGGAAAACAGGAAGTGCTGCTCTGAAGCCTTTGTGTTCTTCGGCCCTGTGGCTGCGGCAGCAGCATGATGTAGAAGACCACGTCTCCACTCGCCGGATGCACCTCTATGTGCTGGTGCATGGAAAGGCTTTGGATTACCACAGATTGTGACCCACCTAGATAAATAGAACTTAAGCCTGATAGAAGACAACTTGGTTTTGTGTATCTTAGTTAAGCCTAGTAAAATTCCTGTAGTCCACAGAGATAGAGGCAGCTCTGAAGTACAATACACAACCAGGATGTCGGGTTATAGATTTCTACTTGTAGTTAATTTTACAAACACATTAATGTGGACTCCTCCGTCTCTTCCCGATGGGGCTATAGATAATAATGCATTCGTAGGTGTACTCCTCTGTGAGCATGATGCTGGGTGAGGATTTTCAGTAACATATACAAAAAAGCTGCTAATCTTTTCTTTGTTATTTTATACAAAATTCCATCGCTGTACTTTGAGGGGTTTTTACATACAAAAAACAACATGAAAAATGACTGAAAACTGGTACAGAAAGAGGACCCTGCCCACAAAGGCTTACAATGTACAAATAAGGAGGAAGAGACAATAGGTGAGGGGCAGACATGTTTGTGGGGGTAGGAAAGGGTTATTGTTTGGTATAGGAATTGAAAAAGGGGGTTTTCATTTTACTTTTGGGGGCCTGTGAAAGTGGGGAGGAAGTCTGATTTTTGGGGGCAGTTTTTCCAGGGGTGGGGGGAAGCACGAGAAAGGTCTTGGAATTTTTTAAAAGTGGGGGTTTTGACAAGGGGAGGGCGGGAGGGTTGTTTTTGTAGGGTGTTATCTGGCGTTAGGGAAGATGTATTGGGGGGGGGGGGAAAAACAGGTTACGGGAGCCTTGTAGGTCATGGTTAGAGTTAAACTGAATTTTTCGGGGCATGGGTACCATAAAGGGGATGGCAAGGGAAGGGGATCAGAGGGGACTTGTTGAGGAGGTTTTAAAGGGGGGCAAGAGACTCGACAGGAGGCCACGAAAGGATGCACAGAAGGCTAGGGGGAGAACAAGGCATGGTAGGAGTTTTGTAGTTCGAATTTTAAGGATGAGGGGATTTTAGAAAAAAATTTTCAGGGGGAAACCCGGGGCAGGCAGGGTAAGGGGCTTTGGATGTTTGGCTTGAAGGAAAAAGGAGGGTTTCAAAGGGGGGAATGGGTTGTGCTATGGACGCAAATAAAATCAGCCCCTGTTTTTGCAGTTTTTTTTTTTAAATTTATTTTATTTTTTATGAATCCTATCATTATGTGGCGGGAGCTTTAACCGCCAAAATTTACCGGAGGTGCATATTTTGTCATCTGCAGCATGTTAATTGGTATTGTGGATTTTTTCCACAATACCAATTGCCAGATCTGTTGCAGATTTTACCTGTGAATTTTAGGACAGATTTTCTGTGGAAATATTCTGCATATGTGTATTCTCCCTTTTTAGAATCTGCTTATATCTCGTTCTCACACTATGTTTGTGATATGCTTTCACACAGCGCAGTTTTGGTGCAGTTTTAACTGGAGCACAGTTAAAACTGCCTTTATTACCAGAAAGTTTTTTCACTTCCCCTAAACTGTCGGGAAAGGATTCAAATGTTTTTTAATCCACAAGACTTCAAACATAGTCATTGATTACTTACTTGAAACACCTTTCTGAACAATTTAAACAACTGAAAGAAGCTTGCTTCTTGCTGTGTGAAAACTCCCTAAATTTTTTTGGGAAAGTTTGCAAGTAACTTTTTTAAAAAATTTTGAAATTTATGATAGATTTACTCCCTGCTACCCCTTTCCCCGCATAAAAATTTAAATTATTAGGTCTCCTCTCCCTGCTCATACAATCCAATCGTATTGTACGCGCGGGGAGATATGACATGTCAATTATTTGCGGCGAGTAATACATGTCTATGGGGCCGGTGGGCCACCGGAATATGCGCATATTAGCGCGAGCTCCCAAAACGCACGATGTATTGTGGCGCTTACTGTAGGCACTGCAGTACACATGTACGCCCCCCGATTTTGGGTGTGTTTTATTACAAAGAAATACCTTTTTTTTTTTTGCGTTCAACACTTTTTATGAATTGCAGGAAAATGATGCCCAAAAAAACCACACCATGTGAACGCATCCTTGGAATATTTCTATACGCCATAGTTTTACAGTTTGGATTTTGACGTGATTTTTGGATTTGAAAACCATAACAATTCCACTGTAAAACCATCCCCATAGACCGCAATAGAAAATCCGAGCTATAGTCTGCAGGGCTTGGATTTTCTGAGGTCAGAGATAACCCGCCATATTTCATTTGGAGAGGGTAGCTTATTAAATAACTCAATGGGATGGCTGAATCTAAAAACCATAGAAAAAAATTTCGCGAAAAAAAACGCAGGAAAAAGAAGCCTTAATGTGGGTTTATATGTTGTTGAAGAAAAAAAACAAATTTGTAGGCTTTTAAAATCCGCGGCATTTTTTAATGAAAAACATTTTACACAACCCACCGGCACTTAGAAGCTTAAAGGGTTTTCTCACACATTTGTCGTTTTTAAAAACCTCAGTCCCTTTTTTCAGGTTTCATTTTGAATTCGGGCGTGTTACTGCTTCCACTGGCTGAGTAGAACCAGGTCTTAGCTATAGCAACCCGTGCGGGACCCCTTTGGGGGAAAATAACTTCTGTAGTTAAGCGACCTAGAATGATGCACCCCTCAAGAGGAATACTATAAAATAGGACACTGTTAATGGGCAAATATTCAAAGTGACTTTTTGTTACAAAGATGTTTAACTCAAAAGCAAAACTGGGTTTAAAAACCCCTTTAGGTGTTATTTTATCTCATAATCAAAGCAGACTAAGGTATGTTACAGGGGGGTTTAGGGAAAATTGTCGGTGTTTTAAAAATGTGCCTGGCCACTGCAATCAAACCGACACCGGTCTCATCAAATTTTTTTTTTCCCAAAACATGAAAAAACCGGGAAGAAATGATTTATTGTTTCCCCCCCCACTCGTATTATGGCTGGAAAAAATTTTCGGGTAACCTACTCTCAATGACGCTAAATTTATTACCATATTGTTTGGGGCGCATTTCAGGCATATTATAGCGCAATTGCGCAGTGAAATGTGCCCTGCAATTATGCTATGTGAACATGCCCTAATTACTTTTTGTTTACTTTAGCTCTAAAACGTCCCTGGACTTCAGATAAACATCTCCTGCTCTCATGTCAGAGTAATCAGCAGACCTATGAAAAGGGAGCTGCCATAGAATCACCCACAGTCTAACCAGGAAGAGACCGGATGCGGGAATGAAGGCTCCTTTTGGCTCAGTCAGACAATCCTTTTAACCCTAATTTTACCTGTGTTCCAAACTACAGTACTACAAAAAAAAGTTAAAAAAAATTACATGTGTTGAAAAAAGGATGCGTTTTTGATGCAGTTGAGAAAAATGTGTGTGAACCCAGCTGTAGAGTACGTTCACACGGCTTATTTGTCAGCGTAATTGCGTGCATATTTTGCTGCGTATTGCGCTTTATGCATGACGAAATGCATGCCGCGATTATGGTAATTCATAGTTCTCATAGAGAGCTATAAATGACGCTTCGTCTCCTCAAGCATTCAATACGATCGTATTGTACGCTGGGGGAGAGCAGTAACATGTCAGTTGGGGCCGGCCGGGTAAGGCTGCTTTCACACAGCGCAGTTTTGGTGCAGTTTTAACTGCGCTCGCTCCAATTAAACTGCCTTTATTACCAGCAAGCTTCTTTCAGTTGTCTAAATTGTTCAGACAGGTGTTTCAAGTAAGTAATCAATGACTGTGTGTGAAGTCTTGTGGATTACAAACACACTAAAATGTTTGGAAAGTGAGTAATCCATTAGAGACGTGAAAGAAGCTTGCTGGTTTTAAAGGCAAATCATTGGAGCGCAGTTAAAACTGCACCAAAACTGCGCTGTGTGTAAGCACCCTAAAGATGAAAGTCAAAAAACACAAGCCAGTAAGTCATGTTATTAGTGGGAACTTAAAAAAAAAAATTATTTAATAGAAACCAAACACCCAATAATTTTAAAAATCCGTGTAAGGCTATGTTCACACGGCAATGACACTTATTTCGGACCGTAATTCGCGCTCAAATTACGGCTGGAATACGTCCCAGTCATTACAGTAATCCACAGTTCTCATAGAGAACTATGGATTACGTCTCCTCTCCCCGCTCGGCGAATCCACGCGGGGGGAGATAAGTGACATGTGAATTATTCACGGCATATACACCCCCTCCCAAGCACACGGCATAATTGCGTGCGAAATGCGTCCCACAATTACGCCGTGAATAAGCAGTGTGAACCCTTCCTAAGAGTACGTTCACATCTGCGCTGGAGGTTCTGTTTGGCCAAAAACCTGCCATTCTGCGAACAATTAGTTTATTAAACACTCAAGAAATATACTAACCATGAAATATCCATTTCTTATATAGATTTATACCACATTATTGTACTAATATTTATCCTTTGTATCAATGGTTTTTGTTGTGTACAAATGTTAAAAAATGAGCTGGATTGCGTCTGTTACCTCACATACCTTCCATTTGCAGTCCTTTTTAGTGCCAAGGCTTCTAGTATTAATATCCAGCAGCTTTCTCTCTGTAATGAATGGCAGGTAATGATATTGACATGCTCACCATGTGTCGATATCCTTCCAGTACAGGTGATGGTTGTGGGGAAATGTCTGGCCAGAGAGGGTTTCCCCAGCAGCCTCAGAAGCCTGACCCTCCCGGAGCAGCTGCACTGGGTTATGCTGTTGACTGGTTTTGGTAGGGAATGGTCAGGTAACCATGCTGCTGTTTGGTTATGTTCATACGACACTGATGCAGATTCCGTGTTAACTTGATTGTGTCCCATTGGTTTAAATGGGGAAATCCGTGCGTCGGTAGAAGACAACACAGAATATCCCAATGTGAATTTAAAATAGTTGTTGCTGGAAAATAAGTGACTTCACTCCTTTGACATGGAATCTGCTGAGACGTAGAATAGATCCATTGAGGTGGGACTAAGTGTATGTTCACACGGCGTGTTGGGTCCGTGTGAACAGACGTTCTTAGGCCCTGTTCACACGGCGGATTGGGGCGCGGTTCTGGCCGCGGTTCCCGCGGCCAAAACGCGCCTAGTTTATTAACATGGTTTCCTATGGGAAACCGCGTTAATATTCACACGCCGCGGATTTGGCGCGTGTGGAGAACTCTCCTGTCAATTCTTGCATGGGGGCAAACCCTCGGCGGAAGCCGTGCCCCAAACCGTGCCCCACCCGCACCGAGACCACGCCCAGTGCCTGCGTCGGGAGACGCGAGTTTGCGCCGAGGCTCGACGAGGTTTTGGCCGCGGCGAAACCTGCGGCCAAAACCACCGTGTGAACAGGGCCTTAGATGCGTGTTTGCTTCCGTCTAGATGGACACGTTTTGGATCCGATTGACTCTGCGTTTTTGGATGTGATTTTCGGATCCAAAAACGGCGTGTGAACATACCCTAATCCACAGCGGGAAAAGAGTGAAATTCCCTGCTTCATTTTAAAGTCCTAGCAGAAAATCTACCGCAGGATCCACATCTTTCAATGTGGATTTTATACGTTAGGAAAATCTGACCTGTGGACATTGAATGTCACATTCAATGCAGAAATTTCTGAGGCCTGGTTCACATCTGCTTTGGGTCTTCCGTTGTGAGTGGAATACAAAGAAACTGATCCGTTAGGGTATGTTCACACAACGTTTTGGATCCGTTTTTTACCAGAAGAGAAACTGTATCCAAAAACGCAGCTGCAGATGCTTTTTTACATGAGTTTTTTGGATCCGTTTTTCAATATATGTACACAGGTTGTAGTTTGAAAAGGTAGAATCTTTAATGTAATATACTTTACCCTACATATGTATGTACGTAAGAGTAGGTAATATACTAATCGGCCCCTAGAGGTCTCATTTGATCTAGTAGAACTGTTGGAACTTTAGTAACCTAATGACTTACATTTTCACTTAGAGTGGAAAGTGGTTAAGTAGTAGTGTAAAAGGAAGCCCAATAGAGGGCACTACTAGCATTTACATGTAAAATGCTGTTATAGCACCCTCTATTAGGCATCCTCTGAAACACATGTAAAATAATGTTAGAGCCCCCTAGTGGGCTTCCTAACATAGGTCAGTAGGTTACTAAAGTTCCAACAGTTCTACTAGATCAAATGAGACCTCTAGGGGCCGATTTACTGTATTACACTTCAAATTTTAATCCAATGCGTTTTTTTGGGAAAAGCACATCCAAAATGTACCAAAAGTATGTTGCAATTTTGGATCTGTTTTTGGGGTCCAAAAGCACACTCCATTGTTTCCTATGGGAATTTCATTTGCGTAAAACCCAGGTAGAATTGACATGTCAATTCTTAAAACGGATCTGAAAAATGCATTGAAAAGACGCAAGTAAACGCGCATCGGTGATCACTCGTCTGAACGGAGATGCGTGTTTTACATTGAATCCAATGTAAATCAAACTGCACATTGTAAGATATGTTTTTTGGATCCATTTTAGGTCCGAAAAGCGGATCCAAAAACGGATCTGAAAAACGTCTTGTGAACATATCATTAACTGAAGGGCAATCTGATGGCTTTCTGTTTGTATTCTTTCACCATTGACGTTGAAAAAAAAAAAAAGAAAAGGCCTCTGATTGCTTTTTATAACAGAAAAATAGTGCAGCAGACTTTCTTTAGTCAAAAAACTGATACCAGATGGAACAGACGAGTTGAGGCTTAAAAACCCCATAGAAATGAACAGGCACCAATTTCTTTGCGTTTTTCTGTCTCCCAAACGGAGCAGAACAAAGCACAGCGCAGATGTGAACTAGGCCTGAGGCTTTATTTTTCCCATTCACCCCTATGGTAAAGATTTTAATATATAAACTTTCTAAAGTACAAATAGTGCTGCTGGTGAAGATCCGGAGTGGCTAAAGCAATGCTGCACTTTTTTTTTTTTCCCCATACTTTTTTCCAAAGTGTAGCTATTTAGCCTTTTTGGTTATCAATCCTGTAAGTTGTGCATTGCACAATAAAGTTTTAGTTTTGAAGCTGATCCTTAAAGGAAACGCCCCAACCCTTAAATGACATTTCAGACATGCCTGTCAGTCATTATCCTCCTTCAGACATCCATGTATGGTGCCGTCTGTTCATCACCCTGATGTTCTTCATGAATTCCAGTACTTTCCCATTGTTTATGCTGCAGTGGTTTATTGTGCAGCCCTATAACTTGCTGGTAGAAATAGTCTCAGGCTAAGTCTCCACAACACAGGATTACAGTTGGATTTTCAGCAGATTCAGTGTTTAGAATCTGAAAAAACTGTAACCAGCGCCCATCGACTGATAGAAAATCCGAGCTCTAGTCTACACAGCACGGATTTTCTACTGTCTGATTTGTAAGCCGCCAAAAGACAGAACATGTTCTATCTTCCATTGAATTCCTGTACAGTCAATGTGCTTATAGCAGGCATCCTCAAACTGCAGCCCTCCAGCTGTTGGGAAACTACAACTCCCTTCATGCCCGCTGTTGTAGATTATATAAATGCATGATGGGAATTGTAGTTTCCCAACAGCTGGAGGTCTGCAGTTTGAGGATGCCTGGCTTAAGAGTGCTGCTGATATTGTGTGGTGTTTGCATTGCTTTTGGCTGCCCCATTTATTTTTCAAAATGGATGTGCTGATCATATTTTGTTTTGGGACTGTATACATGGGGAAGTGGCCGGCCCCCATCTTGGTTTTTGCACTCCACCCATCTGCACAAGCTTCTTAATCCGATCAGGTTAGGGCATGTTCACACGACGAGTTTGGCCGCGGGTGCAGCCGCGGCTTTCACCGCGGTTCCCACGGCCAGACGTCGTCCTAACCTCGCCGCAAACTCGCGTCTCCCGACGTGGGTTTGCGGCGCGGGCACTGGCCGTGGTCTCGACATGGGTGGGGCGTGGCTTGGGTGCTGCTTGCAGAGAGGGTTTGCCCCCATGCAAATTAATAGGCAGGGGGAGAACCGAGCCGCGGGCCAGCCGTGCAACACCCACGGCGGCAACCGCGCTGAGAACTCCGTCAAGAATTGACAGGAGAGATCTCACACGCGCGCGGCAAGGCCGCGGCCACACCCACCGCGTGTGAATATTAACACTGTTTCCAATAGGAAACCAGGTTAATAAACTAGGCGCGATATGGAGGCGGTTTTGGCTGCAGAAACCGCGGCGGAACTCGACCATAACCGCGGCCAAATCCGTCGTGTGAACAGGGCCGTATAGCTGGAATCTTCTCTCCCTGAAATTTTGAGGTCTGAGCAGACACCAGGAGAGGTAGTGTGGGCTGCCTCCTGGATTGAGGTTGCCTTGGCGCGGTAGGTGGGCATTTACAGTTTTGAACAGGGATATACACTAAGAACCTCAAAATTTTCATATATTCCAAAGCTTCAGAAATGCTTTTTCAAAAAAATTCCTGTCTCTCCTTTGACTGTTTTTTGGTGCTTATCGAGTGCTGCTGATATTGTGTTGTGTTTTGCAGTCAATGTACTGTGCCGATGGCAAATATGAAACCCAAACACATTTTTTTACCGCAGAACCGGTAATTTCGAGGGTATTTTAAACAGGGCTGTTAGTAATATTCTTAGGGCCACATGTATGAATCTGTTTAGGTCTAAAACTCACTTTTTTGCCCATAGTAATTTATGGGCAAAAAGTGAGTTTTAGACCTAAACCAGGTTCATACATGTGGCCCTTAGTGTTCTGCTATTAGAGTCACACTAACTATTTCTTATATTTTGAGAGGATAAGAAACCGAAGAAACAATGTTTGATCTAAGAACTGATTTGGAAGGGGGGGAAAAAAAAAATCAATCAACATTTTAATCAAATATTGTTGAGACCGTGATAAAAAAGGCCCATATACATAATGGCAATGTCAAGACTGGCTGAACAGCTGACGTGGATGGAGCCGACTCTCCCCTATAAATGCGGTCTGGACATACATTTCAGCACCCATGTCTTTTGTTCTCAAAGGAAATAAGTGTTTGCTAGCGGCTATTCCTCGCTCCCCATTGAAAACAAATGCACACTTGGTGCATTGTTCATGGAGAGGACTGGAGGAATAGATGTCTGATAACGGGTGTTGAAGGTACATGACAACTTAGCACGCTTCAGGACCTTTAGACTACGTCAAATGCTTTAATATGTAGGAAAGCCTTGGTTGATTACATAGTATGTTAGTGTATTATTATACTAAATAATATTCTAATAATCTGTGCACACAGGTTGTCAAACAGGGATATTTCTATAACAATTTTTTTCTATACCCTTTGCAGATTTCCCCGAAAGGGATAGTCAAGAGTTTTTGGCCAGGGATGGATGATCAGAAACCATCCAGCGAGGACAAAGAATCTGAAGCGTCAGGTAATTTACTTTTTAAAATCGCCAATGGTTATTTGTTGATCGGCTGCCTCCAGCCCACTGTGGTTTCCTATAGCACCATTTGGACATAGCTCATCACAAGATGACATTAGAGAAGGTTGGATTATGAGAGTCGCTAGGTGTTCTTTTGTGGATATGATTTTTAGCTCATGTCCACCATTTTATGTCAAATATTTTGTGATACAATCTTAATTGGCCTTTTAGAATTCTATTTAGTAAAAATATCTGGATAACTGTCATTTACTCCGTGTAGCTGATGAAAATGCCTCTGATGTGGCCTGTGAAGCGGAAGCAGATGAGCCCAACAATCCATCGCCAATTGCATGTTTTGTAGGGGATGGTACTACCGTCCCAGACTCGCCATGTAGCAGGTATGTTTTGCGCTTTATAGTGGTGATCTGGTTTTGGAAACCTATTTTAATATACACGGTTAGGACATTTGGTGTTAGAGTCCTCACTCCAGAATTCCCTTATCTCTGCCATATTAAAGATCAGTTATAAAGAGTTTCTCGCTCTGGAGGACCTGTCCTATCCTGCTCTACACAGATGTCGCATTGGTTTGAATGGACACAGTGTAATGCTTTATTTCCCCTGTGGTGGTGCCACAGGGAAGCCGAACACTAGATAACCAATTTCCTCACAGATTATTGCTGATTGATCTGGGTCCATCAGAGAAACAAGTGTTCAGCTTCTTTCTTGGCCTCCGTCCACACGACAAGTATTTCAAATCTGAATGCACGCGGATTACAACTTGAAATGCTCATCTAAAACCAAAAGTAAATCATCCCCATCAAACTCAATAGAAAATGTTGGCGTTCATAAAACGCGTATTTTGTCAGTCCGTTTTTAAGAGATAAAAAAAAAAAAATAAATACTATTGAGGTCTGTGGGGATGGCTAAAAACCTAGGATAAAAAGCATCAAATATTTGTATGTCGTTTTGGGTGTCGATCCGCGTCCAAAGCACTATAGAGATGAATGAGACTCGTGTTCTGACTGAATCCGCCAGAAAAAAAACTACCAAAATCCACGTGACAGTTTTCAATGGTGGAATTTGACAAGTAAATTTTATTCGTACCCAGGCTGTGTTCACACGGGGGAATTTAGGCGCGCGTTTCATGTCGTATTTGCACTCTAATCTGAGCGAGATGCGTGCCGAAATTACGCTAATCCACAGTTCTCATAGAGAACTATGGATTATGCCTCCTCTCCCCGCTCGTACAATATGATCTTAGTGTACGCCCGGGGAGTTAAGTGACACGAGCAATGACTGTCAATGGGGTCGGCAGGCTGCCGGCTCCCCTGCGTCGCGGGAGTATGCCTGTATCCTCACCACTCCCGAACACCCGGATTAATTGCGGGGCATTCTGTACGCCCCGCTATTACACCATGTGAACATAGGCTTAGGGGCTCTTGTAATAAAGATCATCCAAAGCTGAGAAACCCTGTTTAATTTTTAATTTTTTTTAATATTTATTATATGCACATTTGTTACCACAGTCCTTCCTACTAATATTTGGTAATCGTAAGACAGGTGTGTGTGTGTGTGTGTGTGTGTGTGTGTGTCCCCCTTCAATGGTATTGATTACTCTTTGGTTTCCACTCTAGGCGCTGTGCTCTCTGCAACTGTGGAGAATGGAGTCAACAGGGACAGCGGGAACTCCTGCGGTTTGATCCTTCTCCAGGCCACACTCAACTGGATCCTGCTCTTTGTCGGGTACAAGAGATTGGCACAGAGTACTTGGATCCTTCTGTTATTGGGTTTGCCGAGCCTGTGTTAGCAGAGGAACTCTTTGAACCTTCAGGTTAGGATGATATGTCTGTCAATGATAGATTGGGTTTGTCTTCCGGAACTTTATTGTTTCGGTCAACAACGTTAAACCAAAAGCTACCCTTATTCTTTTGTCTGGCTTTTTGTCTATTCTTTTGTCTGAATGAGGTTCAACGACACTAGTCTAAGGAAATTTCCATGTCTACACACCACTGTCTACACACCACTGGATTCTGGTCAGTTTTTCAGCGGTTTCCAGATTTAAAATCTGCCAAAAATCTGACCGTTCCCAGCGCTGTTCAGCTGTCAATAGAAAATAGCTTTCAATAGTCTACACAGCATGGATTTTTTTTACTGATGGTCTCCAAAACCTAAAACCGTGCGGCAGATTATAGAACGTGGATATTCCGGCAGACCACAAAAACCACGCAAGAAACCAGTGGTGCGGTCCGGTGATGTGAAAATGCTGTCTGATTTTGGACGCCATTTTCACATTGCAGTTTAGACTTAGTCATATATCCATATTTTGTTTTATTTTTGGTTAGCCTTTGAAGTGCCATACACCTGATTTAGATGCATAAAACACAAACTATATGTTGACATGTGACATTTTTACAACTGATTTCCCTTGTACATAAGTGGGTTATATTCTTTTAACCCCTTAAGCCGAACGCCTGAAAAGTAGTTGACAGAACATTTTTTTTTTTTAGTTTGTGCCTCCTTGCGTTTAACTTTTTTTTTTTTAAAAAAAAATTTCACTGACGCAGTTGTATGAGGCCTCGTTTTATTCAAGACAAGTTGTATTTTATGGGGGTAATAGTTTAAGTTCACTTATAAATAATTGCAGAATTATTTTTCAATTTTGGGGTTTTTTTTTTTTTTATACACCATTCACATTTCACACTTAATAACTTCTTAGATAAATTCTACAGGTTATAATGGTCGTGTGGATACCTTATATGTTTAGGTTTTTTTTGTGGGTAATGTATGCACAATTTTTTATTAAATATTTATTTTCATTTTTTGTTTTTTTTACACTTATGTATTTACATTTTTTTTAATCCCATGAAGGGAGAACTGTTTTACATTATTTATTTTATTTTTTTACTTATTAATGTATTAGCATATTCATACAGTCTGCCCTGATCACTGGATTCTTACACAGACAGCCCTGGGGCCACTCTAAGTCCCCGGGCTGGACTTTGGCTTTTTCCCAGCCGTTTCTCTCAGGGCATTCCGATTAACCACGCACAAACCCCAGGGAAACCACTTTGATTGCGCTGACGGTGACGATCGTTGCGGGGCAAACAAGGGTTTTTAAAAACACTGGGGAGCGGAGGTTTCCTCCGCTACCCGGTGCTCGCAGGAGCTGCGCTGAGATCAGGGCTGAGTAGTACAACCCCGATCTCAGCACTGCTGTGGCGCCGGTCGCCGCAAACTCCAATGTCTGCATTGATGCCAAAAGACTGTGGGCGGTCATTAAAGGGGATTTGCCACCAGACCAAGTACTGACCTTCGTTCAGTATGAGAGCAAGATGTCAACAAATCACGCTGAGTCATGAAGCTGCAGTGGAGAGGGAGAGGGAGGGGGGAGTGAGGAATCCAAAGGGAGCGCTCAAAACTTAAGTGAACTAATAAACAGTACAACAGTGGATTCAATACAGCAAGACACAGAGCCTCAGACGGCACTGTCAGGAGAAACCTTATCTGCTAAGCAGCTAATGTAATGTAAACAAATCGCGAGCTGACAGACGCACACAGACACACAGCCAGAGCACAGAGCTGCATAACGGATCCTGTGACATGTTCACTCAAATAATCAAACTATAACTTGTGAATTCTGTATACAAAAGAGAACACCTATTCTAAACAGCAGATTGAAAGCTTCTTAGCAGATAAAGCAGGGATCTAATAACACTACAGCTAGTTTTCTGTAACAAAAGAAAACATATTGCTACCCGGTGCCTTAAAAGACCATTCATTCTGCTGTCATCAGATAAGAAGTGATTCAAGCGTGGCCTTTTTAGCTCCTGGGTCGTGACTAGGGAAGCTTTGTGGTAACCAAAGGGGGTTGAGAAATGCTGTAGCTCTCAGAGTTTTCACTTTTTTTAATCACATAGATTTAGAAAAGTGATTAAATACCCATTTTGGAGGTTCCCACGTCAACATTACATGGTGGCAAAACCCCTTTAAGGAGTTAAACTTAGTAGTAGAAACTTTGATTTACTACCTTAAGTTACTAATTTATGATTACACTCCGTCCATGCACAGGTCACTGCTGGGTTCACCACTGGTGTGCGTCTTGGTCACATGGAGTCCAGCATGTGGAAGGATCTGGTCTGACTAATGTGGATAAAGCTGTATTCTCAGGGATATCACAGGTTTGTCTGTCCTGACATCTTCAGCCTCCAAAATATTGCGTTTATTGAAAATGTATTAACCTGTGCATTGTCCCTTACAGAAATGTGAATACTGTAAACGGATGGGTGCTACCATTCAGTGCCACTCGAAAGGGTGTCTGCGCCGATATCATTTTCCATGCGCTGCTGCGAGTGGATCCTTCCAGTCAATGAAGACCTTAAAATTGCTGTGCACAGACCATGTGGCTGAAGCAGCTGCAATGGGTTAGTTCAGACTTTGTAATATTTTTACGGTGACTACCTATAATATTATATATAAGATATATTATATATAATAGGCTTTTATGCTTCTTTTAATGCTGAGGCTCCAGAAAGACATCTGTTGCTCAAATTCAAGTTTAGTTTAATCTCAATTTGTAGAATTATAATACTATAATTTTTTTTGTAAAAAAAAAAAATCTAAGCCGAAACGGAGACAGTGTTGTGACAGATAAGCGGTTCTCTAAAATATTTGATTTTGGAGAGCCGCAATTGTCTACATGAAAAAGTGTGCTTACTGTGCATCTAATGTTTGTTGCTCCTCTTTTGTTAGATGACTCTTGTTGCATGCTGTGCGACAAGCCTGGTGACCTCACAGACCTCCTGTTCTGCACCAGTTGTGGACTGCACTATCATGGTTCTTGTCTGGAGATTACCGTAACACCATTAAAGCGCTCTGGCTGGCAGTGTCCTGAGTGTAAAGTGTGCCAAAGTTGCAGGTAGGAAATTCACATTGTAGCCGCACTGGTCAATGTTTAAAATCTGCTATTCCTACACAGCACAGGGATACCCTTGGATTTTCAGCAGATTCAGTATTTTGAATCTGCTGAAAATTCAACAGTACACTGTGCTGCATAGCCGGCAATGAAAAAAAATCTGTGCTATAGTCTATACAGCATGGATTTTTTACCGTTGGGTTTAAAATTTGGCAACATGTATATTCCAGCAGATTCTGCTCAGTTTGCCGTGGGCCCTGTACATTCAAATCCAAAAAAACGACCCCGGCTTTTGAGCCAATCTGCCTCCAAAACCGCAGTCCTGCTCTGTCAATGCCGTGGGAGTTTGGACGGCATTGTGACATATGCTGTGTGTGGACTTAGCCGTCGGCTAGGTTCACACGGCTTAAATGCAGGGCGTAATTACGCCCCGCAATTACGGCGTGTGGCCGGGAGCAGGGGGCCGGCACCTCGCCGCCCATAGACTTGCATTACCAGCGGCACGTATACGCCGCTGGTAATTCACATGTCAATTATCTCCCCCCGGCGTATTCGCCGAGCAAGGAGAGGAGACGTAATCCATAGCTCTCTATGAGAACTGTGGATTACCGTAATGACTGGGACGTATTCCAGCCATAATTTGCGCTCTCCGGCGCGTAATTACGGACTGAAATACGGCCAATTTTAAGCCGTGTGAACATAGCCTTAAGGTGCATGAACATGTTTGGATTTTTCTGACTGGAAAAAGTCAACATGGAATAAAAGGCAATACCTCTTAGTTCTTCTGAGGATTTTAACTAGGACACTGTTGAGCCCCATTTCAATGGGGTTACTCAGTGTCATTCCTCCCCAAAGAGAAATCGGGGTGGAATCTATTTTTTTTTAATAAATGGGACTGTTTTCACATGAAATTCAATGTAGATTCTATATTAAAATTTATGTTAAAATGTGACGCGTAAACATAGCCGCATAGAAGGACATTGAGGAGCATGCGGGATTAACAAAAATTTGTAATGGGGAGCACAACCCTGAAATATTCTTGTCTGCCGTTCTTCATAGAATTACCTACCCAATTCATATGAAACTAGTAAAACGGCCTTGGGCTCATCTCACACTTTGCAATCTGAAGGTGTGTTTGGGGTTTTTTTTTTTTTTTTTTAACCCAAACAATGGGTTGATCCTTTCCTTATTTAGCACATATTGGCCTGTTAATATGGCTGTTAATAAAGTGCGTTTCTCTTGTCCCAGTCCAGCCTTGTGCCAAGTTATTCCTCAACACTGTATAAAGAATGTACAGCTGGAGATCAAGTATATAGAACTGTCAGGTTGCTATGACCCAAGGATGCAATATGTTTAACATACAATGTCCCAGAAAAGCCAATTGTATCTTGTAACCAAATTCTGTAGGCAATGCCATGGACACTGCTGATCTGTGGCAGATCTGTAGTGTCCAGCCAACCAGTATGAACATTTTACTGATAAAATGCCTATATCACTAAAGTGCATGGACTGGTTGTCTAGTATCCTCTCTGTACAGTACTATATTGTCTGCACTCATCTTTTCATAAGCGGCTTCTTTAGATACCAGGTGTTGACGCCCACATGGTATGTTATTGGTCGATTGTGCTATTTTGTCCGGAATAGAAAACTCTTATGCTAGGTCTACACTATAGTGGACAAAAAACGATCTGAAAACGAATTACTAAAAACGTTCATGAAACTGAGTTTTCTGTCCACTGCCTGTCAAAAACAGCTGAAAAAACGGCCATTTTTTGGTGCGTTTTCTTTTTGTTTTTTGGAGCGTCTTTGCTTGCTTTTTAATGTATGCACAAATAAGCCATTGGATGTAAAACTACACCCTACAGGTGGATGGTTAACATGCTAAGTAGTCACTTCCTTTAGATCACTGTAGCCATTGTGAGCACATTGTCCTTTGTGTGCTGCTGCTGCGTGCTACTGCTTTATTAAATTTTGCACCAGATACTTGCACCAAAATCCACAAAAACCCACATTATCTTTCCATACAGCAAGATAACTGTATTAGTGTCAAAATCTGTAAAGAAAAGGATTTTAGCACCAAAATCCCAAAAACGCATTATTGTACCAAATTCCATAAAAAAAATATTTTTAGTGTCAGAAGCGAGATCAGTTTATTAGCGTCAAAATTTTTAAAGATATTGAACTAAGCCCCCAAACCCGTCAAAAATCCGTAAAAAATGTATTTATTTGCGTCAAAAGCTAGATCATTTTTATTAGCGCCAAAATCTGTAAAGATACGGATTTTTTGCCCCAAAAGCCATAAAAAATGGATTCTTGGGTCAAAATCTGTAAAAAACGTATTTTTGGCGTCAGAAGCGAGATAACGTTATTAGCGCCAAAATCCGTAAAAAAATTTTTTGTGTAATTCCTTCTGGCGCCAAAATCCGTAAAAAAACGATTCTGGCGCCAAAATCCGTAAAAAACCCGGATTCTGGCGCCAAAATCCGTAAAAAAAAACCACCGGATTCTGGCGCCAAAAGCCGTAAAAACGTATTTTCTCATCAGTAGCAAGATAACTTATTAGCACCCAAAAATATTTTAGAAAAGGAGTTTAGCATCAAAATCTGTAAAAAAAAAAAAAAAAAAAAAAAAAACAGTTTTCGACGGCAAAATCTGTAAAGAACGTATTTTTAGCGGAAAAAAAAATATGAATTGCGCAAAAATAAGTTTAGCGACCAAAGCATGATCATTTGATTACAAAAGGTACAAAAAAGGACTCAGACACTAGTATGCAGATTTGATAATGAATAACCTTTGTTACATCCACTATAGGTGGGACTTGGGTCCTGGGAGGATTTTCATTGAAAAATCGCGGCAAAAAACGCCGCGAAAACGCGCCAAAGAACGCGCCAAAAGATGTCCGGCGCTTTCCATAGACTCATGTAGTAAATTTTCTGCCCAGCTCTTGGTTTTTTTTTTTGAGCATGTTGCAAAATACGACCAGTGAAAAAAACGAGCAGAAAAAAGAAGCTCAGTGTAGACAGCAGGACATTTTTACATTAGAGTCTATGGGAAATGATTAGTCGTTTTTCCAGCGTTTTTAGAAAACGAAAAACGCTGAAAAAACGGACGTTTTTCTGTGCAGTGTAGACAGAGCCTTATGTTCAGGAAATGGAGCAAATGTAGTCAAAAAGAAACTGCACTGTTCACTATGGATGAATTGCAGGACACTTTTTTTTTTTTTTTTGTGACTAACAGTGTGAACCAAGCCTTGTATTTTGGAGACTTTGGAACCAATTCCTAATTATGGACTCTGTGGTGCTTCTAATTGTAACTTAAAGGGGTTGTCTCACTACAAGGATTGCTTTTTATGTTAAAGATCTTACAAGTCACTTTGTAATATGTGTCCATTAGCCGTGTCCTACCTATTGAGATATCCCCTCTTATATGTGCTACGTCAGCTCCTCAGGTCGCTATAGCTACAGACCTGTTTGATCTATCCTGATAGGCTGCCAGCACTTGGTTGCCATAGCTACATACCTGGCATCTACTGCAGTCTAGTGGAAGCCAGTAAACCTGCCCCCGAATTCAGAATGAAACCAAGAAAACAAGACTGACGTAAGATGAATCAGTGTTGTGAGACAACCCCTTTAATGGCTCACTATGTGTGCGTGTAGAATGTATAAATAAAGCAGTAGTAAACACGCTCGCCTACATGTAGCATAAAAGTAATCTTAGTCTATTAAACAGGCTGCAGGGCTCTAAAAAGTGTTTACTTTGCTAAATGAGAAGCTTTTAAAGTCCGTTGATAGCGCCGAGACTCT
Source organism: Phyllomedusa bahiana (assembly GCA_025379985.1). Taxonomy (NCBI): domain Eukaryota; kingdom Metazoa; phylum Chordata; class Amphibia; order Anura; family Hylidae; genus Phyllomedusa; species Phyllomedusa bahiana. The sequence continues at coordinate 106,666 of JAODAL010002683.1, read as the reverse complement.
GCAAGAAGTGACTCACCTTATGAGCTTAGAGCAAGGAGCATAAGAGAGAACAGAGATGATTGTAACCAGAGAATTGTGTGCTTGAAGAGGAGAGAAATTCATTATCACCTGACCAAAGAAAAAATCAACAAAGCAATGTATTTAGAAAGTCTTCAATTATCTGTCCTTACATGTTAAAAGCTTATCATTGTAGTGAGAAAACACAAGTCTGAAAAAAAAAAATCTCAATTTTAACATGTGGTCCATTCTATTTATATATAAAAAGCTGATTGAGGAGGAGTTAACTTTTATTTTTTATAAATCTTCTTGTCTTTGAAACTCGCTCTATTCCAGCAATGCTCCAGGTGCTCACCGCCAATGATGTCCAATCATTGGTCCCATGACTGCAGCTAACGGGCACCGCAATGGACTGCGATTAGCTGCAGTGTTATGTGACCTATGATCATGATGACATTGGCAAGAAGCATCCAAAGCAGCAAAGACACTGGAGCAAGATAGTGTTTAAAAAACAAAACAAAAAACCCTTCCAGCGTTTTTAATGGAAATGGCAACTATTAGTACTATTTTAATACTGGCTTTTATAGTGACCTTAATATCCCACATGTCTTTTTGGTTAATCTATTTCTTATCCTAAACAGAAAACCTGGCAAGGATTCAGTGTTGTTGGTATGTGATGCTTGTGACAAAGGTTATCACACTTACTGTCTGAAGCCAGCCATCGAGGATTTGCCAGCAGGCTCATGGAAATGCAAGGTAACGTTCATTTTCCTGCTGTGCTTGGATTTTTTTTTTTTTTTTTTTTTTTTATCGATTTCAAATTTTCACCATCAACGTCTTTTTGTATAGCAGTATAACTTATATCTGCTTAATCAGGGTTCTCCCCTTACCCCTCTTTTTATTCCCCGTCTCATATAGTATGACGTATATCAATAGAACTTATATATCATCCATTGCAATAGCCTTTTTCAGCAGCTCATTTAATTAGGGCGCGTTCCCACTGCACAGGACAAATACTGGCCGGTTTGCCAGCCGGTATTTGTCCTGTTTTGCGGGGGGGACGGCTTTTCTCCGCGATGAGCAGAGAACAGCCCTCCCTCCTCCCATTGAGAAGCACATCTTCCGTCAGGAAACCGGACGGAAGATTGTGCTTCTACAATGTTTTGCCGCCGGACTGCCGGCAGCAAAACCGTCCGACGCCAAAACCCGTGCAGTGGGGACTGCTGCACAGGTTTTGCATAGAGCACAATTGTGCTCATTTTCGGCCGGTTTTTCAGGCGGTCTGAAAAACCGCAAACCAGCTGAAAAACCGGTTGAAAACCCTTGCCGTGGGGACATGCCCGTACTCTTCAATGTATCAAACTTATACACTCTTCAATAAACATATTAAAAAGGTAACCTTGTTTTCTTTAGGTGCAACCCTGGATACGGTGTATTTCAATAGTCCTGCTTTTCAGCATGCATAGCATATTAGCAAGTTCTCAGTGTGTGCTCCTCATTCTGATCTCAGCTCACCGCACCTGCAACGTTTCAAGCTTGACAAAGGGGGCGTGTCCCTCAAAACGTTGCAGGTGCGGTGAGCTGAGGTCAGAATGAGGAGCACACACTGAGAATTTGCCAATGCTATGCATGCTGAAAAGCAGGACTATTGAAATACACTGTATCCAGTATTGCAACAAAAGGAAACAAGGTTACCTTAGATTTTTTAGAATAATGGAAGTTTAACATCTTGAGGAACATTTTCCTGTCAATTTAAGAGTTTCCAAACTCCCATTCCTTATTTAAAAACAAAATCTACATATTTGAACACTGGGTTACTACATAATACTACATGTTATAGCCGTCTTGTAAATGTGTTGCTTAGCTATTTAGAGAGATCTTAAAGGGAATGGGTCATCCAAAATGAATTGTTTAAATCACGTTTTTATGTTAAACACATTTTTTTTAAGAATTTTTTGTTATATTTCTTTTTAATTTTTCATATCACTTTCAATATTTTTTAATAATTCCTAAGTCCTGCAGTTTTCACTTTGGCCACTAGGCCTTGTTTGCGCTGCTTTAACAGCAGTCAGAGATGCTTTACAGCAGCTTGATGCACATAGGGAACCCATAGACTTAAATAGGACAGTTTTCTAGTCATGCTGTGTGACCTAGGAAGAATTCACTGCAGGGAGGAGAGGGCTGAGAGCGGTGACATCTCCTCTTGTGACTGGTGGATTCTTTGTTACCTATTCACACTGGTGTCTCCTTTCAGTTTGACCCTGCTTGTGTTAATGATGAGCAGACAACTGAGAATCTTTATCTATAGGGCAGGAAGTGTTAGACTGTTATTAGGCCTAGTGGCCAAACTTAAAACTGCAGGATTTAACAGTTATTAAAAACTATTGAAAGTGATATGGAAAATTAGAAATAAATATAACCAAAAATTCTTAAATGTGTTTAACATCAAAATGTGAGCTAAACAGTAAGTCATTTTTGATGACACATTCCCTTTAACCTCTGCTTTCACAACACTGTAATTAAGGTGGGTTTCCCATTCAATAGTCTGGGAAAGTTGCATGACCACATCTGTGGGAGCTTTGATGGCAAGAGGTTGGCTCAGAGTATTGTTCTTTACCGGTGTGTTTCTTACTGTCTTGGGGTGTGGGGAGTGTGGAAATACTTGTAGTAATAGATTGAAAGCGGTTATGAGCAGGACCCCTGCATCTCTTGTTACTATGTTCGGTATGATTTTTGTCTGTACCTACAAAGCAGCACACACTTTAATGGAACATGTTGGCGCTATATGAATTTATTATTCGGGTATGTTCACATACGTTTTTGCAATATGTAAAATGTATTGCATCAAGCCCATCCAAAAACGTACCACGTGGTATGTTCTTGGATGCGGTTTCAGACATCCACTGCTGCAGTCCAATTTCTATGGCCTTTTCAATGCGTGAAACGGATCAGGAATTGACCTGTCAATTCTTTGAACATGTCTGATTTCTGCAATGCCAAAACATATGTAAAATACGTATTGTCTGACCGACGATAAAAGTTTTACATTGAAATCTATGTCAATCACACTTCAACATTGTTTAAACACGTTTTGGGGTCCATTTTTCAGTATGTAAAACGTACCCTAAAACCTATTTGTCAAACGCCGTGTGAACATATCCTTATTGTATAAAACGCAATAATTATTTTACAATGTTTCTACACAGAATTGCCGTGTCTGTCGAATCTGTGGCGCTCGAACAGCACAGTTGGAGCCTGGGAGTTCATGGCACGAGAACTTCTCTGTGTGCAAGAAATGCCAAGAGCAAAGATGCCTAGCAGAGACCTGTGTTCAGTGTAATCAGCCTGGCTCCTTGGAGAACATGAATCAGTGCCCCAACTGCTTAAAGTAGGATTCTCCTTTATTTCCTACATGCATAAAGTAGGGGTTTCCCAATTCATTAAGTTAATTCATGTACAAAACTAATCCAAGAGAAATGGGATAATCTAAATCGCAGAAGAATGGTCTGGAAGCTTAGGGCCACATGTACGAAAAAAGTCTTGATGTAAGACTTTCTTTGTTGCCCATAGCAACCAGTCAGAGCCCCCCCTTTCTTTTTCAGAGCACTATATGAAATGAAAGGGGAGCTCTGATTGGTTGCTATGGGCAACAAAGAAAGTCTTTGATCTAGACAGATTTTATACATGAGGCGCTTCGTTACTGATCGCCGGACAGGTCAGGAAATTCCCAAAAGGCTACAGAGAAACTGCAATGCCATATGAGAAAGCTCCCTGGCTGCAGAGTACTAATAGGCATAGCACCCGTGCACTTTTCTATCATGAGGAAGGTAGTTGCCTTAATATCAGGTACACAAGAAAGAAATTTTTATCTAGGGTGTCAAACAATTATGTATGCTCCTCCTTGCTGGCATTACAGCCTATTGGTGACATCACCAAAATTTGAATGGACAGGTTGTCCAGCACCCTCCAAATGCTCAACACCAATTTGCCTACCACTTGTGGAACCGTCCCATATGGAATTGCAGCTTCTCTGTATCCTATTGGGACTTTTTCTGGCCCGCCTGAGGATCAGTAAGTAAGCATCTATTCTAATGTGATTTCTATATAAACCTTAACTATGTAATGACAAAAAACCCATCAATGATTACTGGCACAGCCAATTAAGAATGGCAGAAATGAACCTGAAAAACAGAATATTTTACAACTTCTCATGAGTCCAAAATAGCAAACCCCTAATGAAACCAGAGTTTAAATACATGAACAATTGCAAGACTTTGTGAGAATTGAAAATAAAGTTTTAGCCCGACATTAATCAAAACTGATCATTTACTATAAATAATAAAGCTATAATAAATTTACTAATTAAATTTTTTAATTTAAAGATGATTTACTAGAAGCTCTAAAGCGGCGGCACCAATCCTTTTTTCCACCAGGGACCGGTTTTATGCAAGACAATTTTTCCACGGCCCAGTGGGGGGCGGGGTCATCTGGGTTGTGGTTATTAGGGGTGGGGTTATGGAGGGGGTTGGATGTTTAGAGACACACAAATGGATATATGCCCCCTGTAGTCCTTATAGATACATATATGCCCCCTGTAAGTAAATGGCCAGGCTAGTAAAAAAAAAAAAAAAAGTTACTCGCCTTTCCCGGATCCCCTGCAGGGCTGCTGCCTCCAGGACCCAGCATCTGCCATGATTGGGAAACCAGGGACCGTAATGAACGGTCCCTGCTTTATCTCTAGCAGAGTTAGCAGCTGCACACAAACTGTGCAGCTGCTAACTCTGCGCGGCCGGCTTACAACAGCCGTGCAGAGTGCATGCCGACCGCCTGGATCTGTACAGTCAACAGGCGGTCGGCATTATGTGTATTCAGGGCTGCGGATTGGCAGAGGATGCGCCACGGTCCGGGACCGGCTGGGGACCCCTGTTCTAAAATACATAAATAATGAAGTCCACTTCTAATTTCTTCCACTTTTCAAACCTTGATGTGAAAATGATGCATTTGTACATGTAAGCTAATGGTGTCGCTTACAGCGATTTGACTTTTTACTCCTTGAGGATTGCTATGCCCCTCTTCATAATGCATGTAAGAATATATCCACCGCACACCAAATTATTTTAACATGTATTTATTACCATATATTAGAGACATGGATCATGACACAAGAGGATCGGTAATAGCACCAGATTCAAGAGTATTACTGAACAGATGTTTAACAAAGTATTGGGGTCTGAGAGAAAAGATGTCTTTTAAGCGACATTTCGGCAGAAGCCTTTTTCAAGAGACCTCAGAGTATAGTGTACGTAAATGATGCTGATATGATGCAATGGTTAGATGATGATGAAGGCGAAGAAAAGATGTAGGAGGGTATAATACAAGTATGATGCAATAGTAGATGAGTGACGTAATAGAAGCACAAAAATGGTAGGAGCATTCTTCAGTAAATACCCGCCAGGGAAAGAGGGACTGCCGTGGTGGTGGTGGTGGGGGGAGGGGGCGGGGAACGAGGTTGTGGAGATCAGCAGCGTGACGTCCGGAGGCTTGGCGGCAGCTTCTTGAATCTGGTGCTATTACCGATCCTCTTGTGTCATGATCCATGTCTCTAATATATGATAATAAATACCTGTTAAAATAATTTGGTGCGGTGGATATATTCTTATAACTTTCCACCTACGGCACCCAACATATATATTACTCAGGTGTGTGTGACCTTTTACAAATTTATGTCCTCTTCCAAATGCAGACACTGGTTAAACAACAATTATTTCTTATTACAATGTTGTGCATTTTACACAAGATTTGACTTCTTTATTTTTTTGCACCTTATTTTAGGTTCCATCATTTACTTTGTGCACAAAAGTGTGACTCGTTATCGCACAGCACAAGCTGTCCATTATGTAGCCAACAGCAGGCCTTACAGAAGAAAGACGAACGGGACAAGAGTGTTGAGATCCCAAATACAGCCCTTTCAGAATGTGAAGCCAAACCACTAGGTTTGTATCCGTCACCTTGTAATTTTAGGCAAGAACATTGCTCACATAGGTTAGGGTGTAGAACTTTCTGCTGTTAGTAAGCCAATTACATTAGCGGTTATGGCAGCATGTGTTGCTCTTGGACTGCTGCGTCTCCTTGTTGGCCATAGGGCCAAGTGGTAGTCTAAGACCAAGACTGAATATATGTAGCAGGTGTCCATATTTGTGTTCTGTTTTATTTGCAGAATGAACTGGATCTCAAGTTAGGGAATTGGAGACTTAGGGCGACATATCCCAACTCGCCAATGCCAGTTTTTTGGTCTATTTTGTGGCAAAACCGCTTTTGACGCCATATTCTTGTTGTAAATGAACTGTCGTACACCAAAACTAGGTGCGGCCCCGTCATTTAGGCGCATTACATATGTTATGCGCCTCCATCGGGCAATGCACCAAGATAGGCGCATTACATATACTACCAATGATATGCTATAGACCGAGAGTTGCACGATGCGCCTTTCTTGATGCGAGAAAAAACTTTGAGATTCTTGGTTCACATATTTTGATCAAAAAATGCTTAAGCGCCAGACTTTCAATTATCCTCGGGTCGGCAGCTCCCATGCTATCTTTACCTTAAATAGAGCCAAATCCGGCGATGCGCCTTTTTAGGTGCATTAAGGTATACCTGACGCCAGTTTTTTGAAAGTATCAGACTTTCAGGCGCACTTTACACTGATTTTAATGTGCCTAAAACTGGCATGGATACGCCACTTTTCGGACTTCTCACCTTTAATGTCTTTGGTTGTACTTAGGCAGTGCCCTTTCTTTAGTTGACTGCTGGATTTGTACAACTATATAAAGTTGAGGTTATGTTGAGGAAAGCTAATTGTTTCCTGTGGTTATGTTTTATATCAAAAATTGCTTGAAAAACTTATTTTAATTTTTTTTTTTCTTTAGAAGTTTTAACAACCGATGAAGTTTGGCCTTTTTGGGGCCCTTTCAGATAATAAATTTGCTGAAGCCCCAGATGCTTCCAACGAAACCCTGCTGCCAAGGGAGACCAAGAATCCCCATTTTTGGGAAAAGCAGAACCATCACAGCAGGAGAGGACATTCGACCCATGTTCATCACTTGAGGAGGCTCCTGTACTCGTCACAGTGGAAGATGAAGATATGGAAGTTGAGGAAGAAGGCACAGACCACATCCAGGAAAGGAAACCTATTGTGTGTTTACGTTCCCCCAATCCTCTTCACCAGACATCGTCATTATTACCGTCAACTCCTGATAGGACTCAGGCAAATGCCTCCATTGATGAGGACACACAACCTATGGACTCACTGAGATGAGGGGTAACCTCCCGATCCTGTTAGGACAAAAGAGGACCCTTCTAGTAGTTTTTTTCAGCAACCATCTGTTTTACACTCTGAAATGATTGTGGACTCTGAAGAGCCTCCCTATAAGTCTGCAACGGAAATGATACACAACGACAATGCAATAGGTCAAGATGCTGCGGGGGATTTCTCTATGGACAAAGTCCACATGCCTATTCGCTGCACTATCATCAAGTCCGATATTGTAAATGAGATCTCCAATCTGAGCCAGGGCGATACAACTGGTAGCTTTCACGGCTCTGATGCTTTAGGGTCACCAGACCCCGAGGGCGGGTCCCTCTGTATGGACATGTGCTTGCACAAGGAGGATGGGTCTTTGAGGCTGTGCACAGACTCTATGCCAGAAACGGATGACTCTTTACTATATGACCCCTCCATTGGGAAGTTGGATGGGGAAAAGGCAAGACGGAAATGCTCTCCAGGTCGATCGAGAGTCAAACATGTAAGTGTGAATTGTGTCATGAAGTATCCCAAGCTTTTCGCCTGCAAAGAATGTATTCTACAGTCAGAATGCAAGTGACTAGTTATGAAAGTATTTTTTATATCTTTGGAAAAGCATGGATTTGTGGAACTGGTGGCTTGGGCATTTGATCAAAATAGATTACTAACGTACATAAAAAAGAAGCCATGCCGTGCAGATCATGCTGGCTTATTATGTTTCTAATAAGTATATGCTGTTTACATTTCACAAGCCCTCTGAACTTGGGACATTTTCCCAAAAAAGCTTTTTTGGATATTCTGCCAATTCCGATCTTACAAATAAATTTAACAGGCCATTTAATATTGTTTCAATTGGGAAATACGTGTTCGTCTTCAAAAGAAAGATTTCTGTCCCGGTATTGGCGGGCGGATTTGCGCCGCATTACGGCCGGAAAAAAACAATGGTCCTGTCCCTTATTGGCCGATTCCGCGACTGATTTCCCCCATAATGAAGGGGATTGAAATCCGTCGCGAAATAAACGTGCCCAATTTAGGGGACACTTATTTCAATAATTTTCAACTGATTGGGAAACCCGTATTTACGATCCGGAACCGCCCGGAAAGAAGTTCTGAATAAGCCGTGTGAACATCGCCTTATGATCCTTTATTTGAAGGTGTTTCTTATACAAAGATTAGTTTTCAACATGGTAGGACGGTAATTTGAAGACTATCCACTATATTTTTTAAATTTACTTTGAATAAAGATTTAAGCAGGAGGTAGGCCCGTTCACACGGCTTATTCTGCCGCGTATTGGCGCGTCTGCGCGCCGGAATTTGCGCTTCAGTACGGCGCCAATCGGCGCAGCAATTCGGTTAATCCACTGCTCTCATTGAAAAAGGGAATCAGCCCTTTCCCCGCTCGGCGAATCCGGGCGCGGGGGAGAAAGTAACATGCACATTATTTTACGGCGCGGACGCCCGTAAACAATGCATTGTCTATGGGGCCGGGAGCCCGCCCCGCGGCGATCCGGGCCCCGCCCCTTTTCCCCGGGCGGATTTGCGCTCAATACGCGCACAAATCTGGAAAATAACCGGGGTGAACACGGCCTTACAGTAGTCAAGAGGGAGAAGTTTAAGAGAAAGCAAGGAGGTTTGGCGTTTCCACAGGAGAAAAAGGACGATTCTGGAATTTTCCTTGATGTGCCATCAGGGATCTAAAGAGCAGGAGTTATGACACCACATGTTAGTCTGCCGGCAGCTTGAGAAACAAGGGCCACATGTATGAAAACTGTCAAAGGTCTTAAAACTCCTTTTTGCCAAGCAACAGAGGCCTTTTATTTCATATAGGGCTCTGGAAAATAAAAGGGCGCTTATTGTTTCTAGGGCAGCAAAGTGAATTTTAGATCTAGACCGTTTTCATACATGTGGCCCCAAATGTGTTAGCTCCAACAAAGGAGGTAATTACTTGAGATGTGAAGCTCTCTGCTCTATAGATAAGATCTTTCTCTCATGCCAGTGCAATTAGATGAGCTGTGAATATGGAGCTGATATGCTGATTACTGCTATGGAACCACTCACAGCCTAACCAGGTAGAGACAGAATGCATAATATAATAATCTTTATATAGCGGCAACATATTCTGCAGCACTTTACAACATAGAGGGTATAAGCACAGACAAATCAGACATTACATTATAAAAAAAAAAAAATACTTACAAATGAGACACGAGGTGTGAGGGCCTGCTCGCAAGAGCTTACAATCTATTAGGGTGTATGGGTGAATTAAAAGGTGAGAAGTGCTTAGTTTACAATGGTCCAGCCATGTTTCAAAAATACGGGGTAGTATACATAATGTGGATGAACCTGCCATCCTGACAGTACATCTATATACAGGCAAGTGCCTGCAGGTGCCAAAGTGCAGGAAGTGACGAATGTGTGACATAATTTGGGGGTTTAAGGCTAGGTTCACACGGCTTAACTGCGGGGCGTATTTTCGCCCCGCAATTACGCCATGTGGCCGGGGGCGGTGCGGGAGCGGGGGAGTGAGCGGGGGGCACTTTCCCGGCCCATAACAAATCACTGCTACGCGCGTATACCCCTAAAAAAGTGACATTGTCCCCCCAATTAATCTCCCCGCCCGGTCTTCAAGACTAACCATAGGGCCTAGAGACTGGAATTTTCGAATGAATGGCCGATTTTTCGCCCGTATTTGCGAACTGGGCGTAATTAGGACCGAAAAAAGGCCCCCTTTTAAAAACCCTGTGAACATAGCCTAACAGGGATCTTGATAGGCTTGTCTAAGAAAATTTGTTTTCGGAGCACACTTAAAACTGTGAGGGTTGTGAGTGTGCCTGATCATATGGGGTAGCATGTTCCAGAAAACCGGAACAGCACGTGCAAAATTTTGGAGACAGGCATGGGAGGCTCGGATGAGTGAGGTGTGTAATCTTAGCAGGGCTGTGGAGTCGGAGTCGTGGAGTCGGTGGCCCATTTGCCCGGAGTCGGAGTCGTCAAAAAATGGACCGACTCAGACCCCCCAAAATATATAATAAGTTGGTCCAGTTAGTTCGATGCAAAGAGCAAGAGGGAAATTTGGGGCCGGCCAGTGCTACTGCTCCATATTTTTCAGCCTTTTCACATGAGGATGTAATTGATGACATGGAGCAGGCAAAGGCTGCCCAGGGGAAAAGATTCCGCTCCCAGGGCAAACAGATTTCAGCTAAATTTTTCACCTGTTTTCAAAGTAGAAGCGGTTCAACCATTCATCTAAACAGTGTGGCTGAGGCAATTCCTTTATACCCCGACATTGTTAGAAAATGTTGCCCCTGTTATTATCGTTTTTGCCCCCAACCCAAGTTAGTGTAAGAAGGGCCCTTCTCTATCCTGGAAATAATGAGATCAGATGTGAGGTCATATATCAGGAACTGATGGAGGCAAAACATTTCAAAACAAATTTAGAGACTCCACAAATGTTCCTGCAGTGTTTTTCATTTTTACATTTTTTTTTTGTGTCTAAAGTCATGTCCAATAAAATATTTTACAAATGAAACAAAAGGTAACAATGTTTTGAACTTGTGAACTTGAAACCCTTCCCATCCACTCCCGCTTTTACATGAGGCTACTGTAATTTTATATACAGTCCCTCTTTCCTTTTCTTATACATAAATTTGACTTTTCAATATTTAGCATCTGCTTAGTTATAGTTTTGCTCCTAAAAATCAAAATGTTAATTTTTATTATTTTGTTAGTATTTGGGAAATCCCAATTTTGGTTTTCTATACTGCCTGAATCCTTCTGGGCTCTGAACAGATTCAAGTCATCTTGACCAAAATCTGATCCCAGGTCTCTTCTACACATTCCCCCAATGTTGGTGGCAGACGGGCTTGGATACAAATTCAGCTTTTTCTTCAACTCTACCACAAGTGGGTTCAAAAGATCAAAACATTGTTACCCTTTTGCTTTTCAGTGTCTGTTCTTCTAAATAGCTTATTATTGATCATAAGGTGATTAAACCTGATGTTACCATTTTACTACAGTAAAGTTATTACTTAAACATGCGCCGTGATTTAGGGAGTACGAGGTTTGGGAAATTTCGGAGTCGGAGCTTCGGCTTGCCGACTCCACAGCCCCGAATCTTAGGCTATGTCTACACTGCACAGAAAAACGTTCGTTTTTCAGCGTTTTTCAAACGACTGTAATCATCTCCCATAGACTTCTAATGTAAAACCCTCCTGCTGTCTACACTGAGCTTTTTTCTGCTCTTTTTTTTTCTGGACTATTTTTGCAACATGCTCTAAAAAACGCCAGAGCAGGGCAGAAAGTTTACTACAGGAGTCTATGGAAAGCGGCGGATGTTTTTTGGCGCGTTTTCGCGGCGCTTTTTGCCGCGATTTTTCAACGAAAACCATCACAGGAGACCCAAGTCCCACCTATAGTGGGTGTAACAAAGGTTATATCTTTATCAAATCAAGTGTCTGATGTGTCCTTGTTTGTAACTTTTGTAATAAAATGATCATGCTTTGGTTGCTAACGATTTTTGCGCAATTCATTTTTTTTTCGCTAAAAATACTTTTCTTACAGATTTTGGCGCCAGAATCCTTTTTTTTTACGGATTTTGGTGTTAAAATCCTTTTCTTAACATTTTGGCACTAATAAAGTTCTCGCTTCTGACACCCAAAATAAGGGGTTTTTTTTTTTTACAGATTTTGGCACTAAAATACTTTTCTTTACAGATTTTGCCGCTAATAAAGTTATCTGGCTTCTGACGCTAAAAATTATTATTTTTTTTTTATACAGATTTTGCTGCCAGAATCCGTTTTTTTATGATTTTTGCCGCTAAAATCCTTTTCTAAACTTTAACGCCAAAATATGTTAAGAAAAGTATTTTCGCACCAAAATCAAAAAAAAAAAACGGATTCTGGCGCAAAATCCGTAAAAAAAACCCTTATTTTTAGCGTCAGAAGCGAGATAACTTTATTAGCGCCAAAATCCGTTAAAAATGGACTATATGGCCCAAATCCATAAAAAACTTATTTTTGGCGACAAACGCAAAATAATTTTAGTGACAATCTGTAAAAATGCAGATCTTAGCACCTAAATCTGTTAAATGGACTTTATGGACAAAATCCGTAAAAAAAACGTATTTTTTGCGACAAACGCAAGATAGCTTTATTAGCGCCAAAATCCGTAAAAATGCAGATCTTAGCATCAAAATCCAATAAAAAATGGACTTTAGGGACAAAATCCTTAAACGTATTTTTGGCGACAAACATGAGAACTTTATTAGCGCCAAAATACGTAAAACGACTTACAAGATTACATAAATGCAATAATGTGCTTTCCTTTTGTAGGGCGGAGTTGCATCCAATGGCTTAATTTATAAATACATTAAAAAACAGGCTTGGAAAAAGTGAAAAAAGTCCAAAAAACTCCAAAAATCACGGCAAAAAACGGCAGTTTTTTCAGCTGCTTTTGACAGGCAGTGGACAGAAAACTCAGCTTCATGAACATTTTTAGTAATTTGTTTTCAGGTCTTTTTTTGTCCACTGCAGTGTAGACATAGCCTTAGATCAGTAGCAGAGCGGAGAGCCCGGGTAGGGTGGTAGACAGATGAGGGAGGAGATGTAGTAGGTGCAGCGCTGTGGAGAGCTTTATGGGTGAGAGTTATTAGTTTCTGTTGTATTCTGTACTGAATAGGCAGCCAGTGCAGTGACTGACACAGGGTAGAGGCATCAGTATAGCGGCTGGAAAGAAAGACAAGCCTGGCTGCTGCATTCAGGATAGATTGGAGAGGGGAGAGTTTGCAAGGGGGAAACCGAAAAGCAAGGAGGCGTAGTCAAGACGAAAAGAATAAGAGCAGTAATGAGAGTTTCAGCTGTTTCCACATAAAAAAAAGGGGATTTGGAAAGTTCTTGAGGTGCAGGTGACAGGAGCGGGCAAGGGCCTGGATATAGGGGGTGAAGGACAGATCCGAGTCTAGAATAACGCCAAGACAGCGGGCCTGCTGCCTAGGAGAAATGGTGGTGCCACACACACAGAGATGAGGGTGGGGGAGGTTAGTAGAGGTGGGATGACTAGAAATTCGTTTTAGTGAGGTTTTTTGGAGTAGAGGGGACATTGTCAAGACCCGGGCAGACATAATGGGTTTTGTACAGGGCAGGAGTGTTTTTTCACGGGGGGGTGGTGATAATGGAGTGTTTTTATCCGCTAGAGATGGTAAGAAAGCCATAAAAAGCATGTCTAAACTGCTAAGGAGAGACAACCCCTTTAAAAATCAAAAGTCTGTCTTGGGAGATATGGTTTTTCACGGGTTTAAAAATGATTACATGTCCCCAATTTTGTTTATAGGGGAGAAAGGGGAAAAGGGAGGGATTTGAAGGACCCCCTAGAAACACACACCTGCCTGAGAGCTGCAGTAGGTATTAGATCACTCCCCAGTGCTGGCTTCACAACGGACACTTCTGCTGTATAACACCCTGCTGCTGTTTCTGACTGTGTTGTAGAGAGATAAAAGGGAGCCTATTCTGTGTGGAGTTTAGGGGAGACGACCATCAGCCAGGCAATAACAATAAGGAACCTGAGAGGGGAAAAAAATGGAAAAAAAATGTTTTGTAAAGTTAGATTGGGAAAAAAGTCTGCCCTTTGGTGCATCGCTGAAATTTTCCCCAACGGTTTAAATGCACCAAATGTCGGGATGTGGGTTCTGGGGAAAATGCCTTTTTGTGGTGAGATGAGCAAAATTTGGATTCGAGGAGTTCCCAAAAACCCTTTCCTTGCACGGCTTGTGGTGCCAACTTTGGTGTGGGAGACTTTTTTTTTAATACAGATTTTGGCACAAATCCTTTTCTTTACAGATTTTTGCGCTAATAAAGTTATGTCATTTCTGACACTAAAATATGGGGCTTTTTTCACAGATTTTGGCATAAGAATAAATTTTTTTTTTTAAAAAGACTTTGGGCAAAAGGTTTTCTTGGACTAAAAATACGTCTTTATGGATTTTGCCGCTAAAATCCTTTTTTTAAATGGATTTTGGCACTAAAAATGCGGGATTCCAAAAAAAAAAAAACACAAAAAAAAAAAACAAAATTTTGGGACTTTAGGGCATGTCCCCACGCCGGTTTTCGGCCGGTTTTTTTAAAAGTTTGCGGTTTTTTTTAGGCCGCGAAAAACCGGCCGAAAATGAGCACAATGGTGCTCTATGAAAAAAACCCCCGTGAGCGTCCCCACTGAAGGGTTTTTTCCCTCGGCGGTCCGGCGGCAAAAAATGTTTAAAAACAAATCTTCCGTCCGGGTTTCCCACGGAGATGCGCTTTCCAATGGGGGGGGGGCTGTTTCCCCTCCATAAGAAAAAGCCGTCCCTCCCCCGCAGCCCTGGGGAGGGCGCAAAACAGGGACAAATTTTGGCCGGCAAACCGGCCGGTATTTTTCCTGTGCCCGTGGGAAACGCGCCCTTAAAGTTCTCGTTTGCATTAAAAAATACTTTATTTTTTTGCACCAAAATAATTTTTACGGATCTTTACCTTTAAAAAAAAAATTTTTCCCTTCGAAAATCCGTAATTTTTTTTTTAGCTCCCCAAAAAAGTTTTCAAAATGTATATTTGTGAAAAAAGGGGGAAAATCTATTACGCCCAAAAAACCCCCAAAGTATTTTAGCGCCAAAATCCCAAAAAACGATTTTTTGGTTTTAAAAGCGGGAACTTTTTACGCCAAAAATCTAAAACACTGAAAGATACAAATAAATGCAATAATGGCTTTACATTTTGTAGGGCGGAGTTTTGATCCAAGGGATTAATTTATGATACATTAAAAAAAAAATTGCCACAATAAACCGCCCAAAAAGCAAATGCGTTTTTTGTGATGAGGGGTGAAGAATATGGGGGCAGTAGCACTGGCCTTTGCACTGCATTGAACAACTGGGCCCAAATTTGGATTTTTTGGGGTCGGTCCATTTTATTCCCACTCCCTACAAAAAAGGCTCCACTGCACGACTCGTGTGAAAGCAATGTCAAATCCACGCCATTTTTAAATGCCGTTTGGGGCTAAACGCTGACTTTAACCCTCTTAAAAAAGATGCAAAAAAAGGATCCAACAGCTGTGTGAAATCCTTTTTTCTGTGACCTTCAAGTCTTTTTTGGCTTGTTCAAGGAGTTTTCCTCTGTATTAACCCGCTTTTTTAAGCGTCTCGGGGGGCCCACAGGACGGACAAGAGAGCATCTAACAATAGCATGACTTTTACTGCTGCCGGCGGAGGAGCACGCACGGCGTTCCATCAGTGTTTGCCCTGGCCTGTGGGGCTGTCTTGCATGCGATCAAAGACTTGAATGCAAAATTTTTCGGGTTCCCATAAAGCGGACCCCCACGGGGCAGGGGAAAAACAGCGGCAACACTCATGTGAACCCGCTGCGGCTCCTCGCTGCCGCAGCAGTAAGTCACTGCTAATTGTTAGATGCTCTTGTGTCCGTCCGTCGGCCCCCAGACGCTCTAAAAAAGGGATGTTTAAAACAGAGCAAAACTCCGTGTGAACAAGCCCTTTGTCATCCGCAGGTTGTAACAGTGATACGATCTGTGACACTTTTTAAGCTCGGTGGCCACTGAGAGCATCCTGCTTGAAGCCTCGTAATGACGAGGTACTGTTGATCAATTATAAGGTGTTGTCTTGGTCTCATGATGTCAAAATGGGAACATGATGAGGAGGACTGTTTAAATCCCAATTCATATTGATCCCCTAAGTTTGAGTGATTCAGGGATCAAACACCTGTTGTGAATTTTGTTATTAAGCTCCTTGTTGACGATCAGCAAGTTGTGCAAAAACTACTGAAACCTTGGACAGTTCTAAAAATATGAGAGAGTCTCATTTAGTGCCTTTAAAAATTTTCAAGGAATTTTATGTTCATCTTGAAATTCAACCAAAAGCCAAATATCTCTAACTTTTTGCAAGTAGCGTATATTTAGAAGATTTGTTTTTAAATAACTAATGTGCTTTTATTCTTTCTCCGGGTATACTGTTTTCTAGATGGGTCTTAGCTCATACAGACATACAGCATGGGACAAGTTGGAAAGTTGATAGCTTTTTGTCCGATGCACGACCGTGGCCGGTTTTAGGTTTTTTTTTTGTTTTTGTTTTTTTTTGCCGTCAACCCATACTGTTGATTGTACAGGAAACAGATGACCAAACGCCGGTGGATTTTTACAAGTTCCTAATCCACCTGTGCCAGAAAAAGAGCAGAAAAAAATGATTTGTGTAGACTACAGGACTTTTTTTTGTATTAAAGTCTATGGGCTTGTAAAACGGTCTGATTTTCAGCGGTTTCAGAATACTTAAACCTCCGAAAATCCGACCGTTTTTTGTGTGCTGTGTAGCCATAGCCTAAAGGGAAAATCACACATGGTAGTTTTTGCTGCAAAAACTCTATAGTTTTGCCAAAATCGCAGTGAACCTGCAAAAAAGCCCCATTAGATTACATCCCTACAGACAATTCTCAGGTATCATAATATAACTCTAGTCCAGGAAATGGTGCATTTCCAATGATAAAAAAGAAATTCTATTGAATTTTCCTTCATAGGAGAAGCATGTAGCCTGCAGTCTCCAAGACATTGATTCTTGTTACTTCCAATACATAATGTCAGTGTGTTAAGATGTGGTGGGCATTGGTTGTTACGCTATTTAGGTTACTGTATACAAAGGCTGATCACCTAGCGCGCTGTTAGTCATGATGTATACACAAGAGAGCGTCATTCTTTGCATTAGAAATCAATAACGGCAGTTTATGCCTTTTTGCAGCGTTTTAGAGCATTTTCCATGAGTGATTGGGTTTTGTGTATTTTTGTATATTTAAATCGTAATACCATAATGTTGCGTTTACAGGGTCGAAGCAGCAGTTTTCCTGGAAGACGGCGACCCCGGGGAGGTAGTGGGGCTGGTAGCAGAGGTCGAGGCAGATCAAGATTAAAGTCTACAACCTCTTCCATTGAGACTATACCGGTAAGGTTTGTTGTACCTACACTCTGTTGCATGACCAAAAAAAACCAAAAACGTTCCTGGGCACTCTTCACATACCATCTTTACCTCCATTTGTGGTTTCCATCGGGATACCTGAAGATTATCCTGATGGGTACTGCGATGGAGTCATTGACTTCTAAAGGGCTCACATAAACCTAATTGGACTAAGTTTGCTCTATTTAGCAAACATTTACTGGACACACAAGCATGTTCTAAGTTTGCCCTATAGAAGTCAGTGGCCCGCCATGGTATCCGTCAGGATAAATATTTGTGGTTTCCCAACGGGGGAAGAAAATGGTATATGAATGGGGGCTTATAGGGATAGGCAAAATGTTTGTGACCTCGACCCAAAGGGCAACGATCATCTCGTGTTCCTGCTTCCATGGGAAATGGTACACTGGAATACAAAATATATGATCTACAAAGGCATCTCAACTTATTCCATATAATTCGCTTTATAAGCTCCTATAGATCTCCCTTTAAAAAAAAAAAAAAATAATTAAATAAAATGTGTATGTATGTGTACATACATACATACGCAAAGAAATATAAAAAAAAAAAAAAAAAAAAAAGGGAAAGATTGCGCTCTTGGGGAAAGTACATCTGAAACAGTTAAAAACAATTATAAACAAATGCCAGGGTGCTCACCTCAATGTGTTGTGTGGATTACTGTAGAGGCCCAAAACTCGTATGAATATGGGTGGCTCTATCCGAGCCTCGGAAACAGCAGCCGCGTGGTCACCTCCTCCGAATCCAAAAAGTGGACAGCGGGTACACCGTAGAATACTGCACAATGTGTGGTGGACCGGGCGCTCGTTTCTGGGAATCCAGTCTTTCCTCCGCCCTCAATGCTCTTCCCATCTAGCGAGCTCTGCAGGAAGGAAGCAAGCAGCCTCTCCTGTCAGACCTCGCTGCCGTCACACACCTCTGTGTGAGAAACCTGAGGGCGGGGCGGTGAAGGACCTATGATGTCATGTGACAGGAAGGGGTGTGGTCACCAGTGGTGGCTAAAGCTACTGGTGACCACACCCCTTCCTGTCACATGACATCATATGTCCTTCACCGCCCCACCCTCAGGTTGTTCACACAGAGGTGTGTGACTGCAGCGAGGTCTGACAGGAGAGGCTGCTCGCTTCCTTCCTGCAGAGCTTGGTAGATGGGGAGAGCATTGAGGGCGGAGGAAGGACTGGATTCCCAGAAACGAGCGCCCGGTCCACCACACATTGTGCAGTATTCTACATACATACATACATACATACAGGCATACACATATACATACATGCAGGCAGGCATACATACATATATACATGCAGGCATACATACACATACGTGCAGGCATACATACACACATTTACATACACACATTTACATACATACACACATTTACATACATACACACATACACATATACATACATACACACATATACGTGCAGGCATATATACATATACATACGTACACACATATACGTGCAGGCATATATACATACGTACACACATACACACACACAACACCTGATAGATGGCTGTGTTGTGATGTCGTCCACCCCCACTTACAAATACAAAGGAGTTACTGATTTTCACCACTGTGATAACAGATGGTAGATGCTGAAGGATCTCCCGGTAAAGAGGAGGAGGAAGAAGATGATGACACCATGCAGAATACCGTGGTTCTCTTCTCCAACACAGACAAATTTGTCCTAATGCAGGTAAGCTGTTTTTGACACTTCTATTAACTAAAGTAACTAATCTTTTCCACGTCTTGCTAATTTTTGTTTTTCCCACTATGTGTGTGTTTTAGGATATGTGTGTGGTTTGCGGCAGCTTTGGCCGTGGTTCAGAGTGGCATGTTTTAGCATGCTCGCAGTGTTCACAGTGCTATCACCCCTACTGTGTAAATAGCAAGGTAGGAGTTATTCCTTTTGCTCTCCCTGTACAATATTGTCTCTCAACCTGTACCTGAAACTGAGACGACATCGGAGTTTTCTCAGCTCTTTTTATATGTGTTTTGAACTTGATCTTCTTGCTTTCTACACCCAGATTACAAAGGTTATGTTACTAAAGGGCTGGCGGTGCGTGGAGTGCATAGTTTGTGAAGTATGTGGTAAGGCCACAGACCCTTCTCGCTTGCTGCTCTGCGATGACTGTGACATCAGTTACCACACATACTGCCTCGACCCTCCTCTGCACACAGTCCCCAAAGGTGGTTGGAAATGCAAATGGTAAGTATTGTGTCAAAAAATCTCATTTTAAATCTATTGAAGTTTTGTTATGTTCACCTTCACAGCCGACAAACAAAAGTTGAAGTCTTAAAGGGGTTTTGCCACGATCTCATTTCATACCTCCTGCATCCAGCTCTTCAGCTCTGTGTGCTCAGAAGGGGGCGTGTGTGATTTGTTTGCATTGCATATCATGTGACCCAGCAGGATGACCTCACCAGGCCTTTCCTCTCTGTAGAAAGGTCTGTTTATGTAAAGCATTGTAAGTAGCTGAGAGGTAAAGTTTTTGCCTCCAGGCACAAGGGTCCTCGGTTCAAATCCCTGCAGGAACCAAACCTGTGGATTTTTTTTTTTCTCTTTATCAATGCACAGACCTCATTGAGGTTTCTTTTTTTATTTATTTGCACTGTTTGACTAATTACTAAGGAGCACAGAGGACAGGAGTAGAATGACAGCACCTGGGGTTTGAACACTCAGTAGCTGCCTGAGAGGAGAAGTGATGTCTGAGCATGCGCGACCAGGAGTGAGGAGCTCTCAGCCCTGGTCATATCCCCAGGAGACCAGCTGTAAACAATGGATCACTAAAGGAGCAGCTAAAACAAAAACGGTGCAGAATTTTTAAAAATAATGGTGAAAATGTTTCATATGCAAGCTTCCCATGTCAATTTTACTTCGTGGCAAAACCCCTTTAAGGCTGGTCACCACTCATCTGTTTTAGTTGATATGATTTCTTCTTGTAATAATTTTGGAGCAGCTTTTCTTAATGTATGTTATTAGTTAAAGGTGAGTCCCTACAGTCTGTCCAATCGGTGCTGACCATATAAAACTCTATGGATGGACCCCACCCACTTGTCTTGTAACAACACATGTACACGTACTTCCCGAAAACAGTCTGGAGCGCATGCACTACATCTAGGAATACATTTGTGCAAAAATAATTTATTCCCCCCCCCCCTTAAAATTTAGCTTTTTAAGGTATCTTTAGAGCCAGTTAACCAGAGTTTGTAAATCTTCGATTCACTGTATTGGGGAATGAAGGAGTGCAAGGTTTTTTTTTTTTTTTTTACAAACAGCCCCATTTTACTATGAAAAAGCAAATAATCCCTTGGAATCCCCACATGCAGGCACAGTCGTCGATGTCTGCTTGCACCCATCTTGAAAATGGTTTGCGCATAAATTGGGGCTTTCACGAAATTCGGAGAGTGAAAACGTCCATTTTGCAAAAGGTAAACAATTTGTTGCAGAAAAAATTTCACTTGAGGCCCGGTAAATTTTCAGCCTCTGAGATTCCCTTATATACAGATTTTTCCATTTGGAAAGAGCAGGCACATGAACATAGCCTTAGGATATGTTCACACCCGTTTTGTGGGCTGTATTTTAGCACACTTAGGCTATGTTCACACGGCTTATTTCACACGCGAATTACGGCTGGAATACGTCCCAGTCATTACGGTAATTCACAGTTCTCGTAGAGAACTATGGATTCAGTCTCCTTTCCCCGCTCGCGAAATAAGGCCCCGCCCCCACTCCGGAGCACGCGCCGGCGAAGTCCGTCCCGCAATTACGGCGTGAATAAGCCGTGTGAACATAGCTTTAATGTGCTGGAAAAGGCACCAAAATCGGCCTCCGACAAGCTTTAAATCTTCCTTCATTGAATAGAATGTAAAATACACCTTTTCATTCACATGAAGTGTATTTAACAAGTGCAATTGCGAGCCGTTTTTTTGGACACAATTGGGGCCGTAAAAATAAGTGACGTCCATTCTTTGAATCGTTATTTGCTTGGAAAAGACCTATTGGAGACAATGGGGACAGGATTTTTAAGAATACACCTGATTTTGACGCATAAATTTACACTTCCAAAGCCACCATGTGAATATACCCTTATGTTACATTTTTGACTGAAAAGAGGGAAAAAATATGTAGAGCTTTGAACATGACGATCCAACTTGCGTTTCTTTTGCAGGTGTGTTTGCTGCATGCAGTGTGGAGCCATCAGTCCCGGATTCCACTCAGAATGGCAAAACAATTACACACATTGTGCACCTTGCGCTAGTTTGGTCTGCTGCCCTGTTTGCCACCTAAATTATATGGAGGGTGATCTCTCGATACAGTGTCAAAACTGTGATAGGTAAACAATACCTGATGGGAAGAATTCTTGCTTCTATGTCCATCAGCATAAAACACACCAAAGTATTTTATTTTTTTTCTTCTGCATTCAATCAGGTGGTGGCACGCGGTTTGTGAGAACCTATTTACTGAAGAGGAGGTAGAGGAAGCAGCTGATGAAGGTTTTCACTGCACAACCTGTCAGCCCTTTATTGTAAAACCTGTTGGTATGTACAGAGCTGAATCTAATTTATTTGATATCCTTTATGATTGTGTAATGTGTTACCAGGTAATAAGCATTAAATCCAATTTTTCTCCGCTTTACCTCTTACCCACTAGTTCCAATAATCCTTCCACCAAGTCCGGTTAAGGTGAAAGAACTAGGTGAGTTTGTCCTGTTCTTATTCATTTTGTCTGCCTCTTTGCACAGTAAACTCTTTGTAAAGAACAGGGTTTGAAACCTCTACTTTTTGAGATTGCGGATTATGTTCTCCTTTGTGTTTACAGAGCCTCAGTATTTCCGCTTTGAAGGCGTTTGGTTGACGGAGGCAGGTATGGCCTTGCTGCGTAGCCTCACGTTATCGCCTATCCAGAAAAAGAAACCAAGGCGGTCCCGAATAAGTACCGGTGGAGAGATCATCTTGGATGGTCTGGGCATGGGACTTGTGATGACCGGAAGGAAGGGGATGCAGAGTGTGAGGAACATAAAGCAGATGGTAGGCCCTGCTGGCACAAATGTGCAATGTCTAATCATTGCTCTCGGGGTAGAAAAGAATTGTGCAGTCTTGTGAATGTGTGCTTACTTGTAAGCTTTTGCCTATCATTTATGTTAGGTGGCAATAATGAACCCATGGAGCTTGAAATTAAGACAGAACCTCCTGGCACTCCGGAGCGTGAAGCTGGAGGAGATATGGAGGTTTCAAAAGGGATTGAAGATTCAGATGATGTGAAGAAGAAGAAAAGAAAACCTTATAGGCCAGGTAGGAGTCAAAAATACTTTTGTGCAGAAAATATTTTTTTTTTTTTTTTTTTTGCGTGTCCCGTTCCTATGTTTCATCCCAAAAAATATTATTACTTAGGAATTGGTGGCTTTATGATCAGGCAGAGGAAAACTCACACACGGTCAAAGAAAGGACATGCAGCATTTCTGGAGGCCTTTCGTGAAAACCAGAACCAAGATGTTCACCCAGATGATGGTGAGTTCCTTGAAGTCTGTAGGTCTTTGTTTCTCTAATACAGTGGTACAGTGTTGGAAGTCCTACTTAGTAAAAGTTCTGTTTGGACTCGAAAAATTCCAAACCAATAAGACTCGAAGTAGCCTGGACCTGCATGGCAGCGGACGCGCAACACAGGAGCTTGGCACAACTTGCAGCTGGGTATCTCAAATGAGGTGACCTCAAGTCTGTTGATTCTGGAGGGGAGTGCTGCTTTGGCCGCACAGACACTCCACGTGGATTCTATTATCAAGCCCTATCCGTCCTCTCATAAATGCTGTACCTCTATAGCCGCTGTCTCGCCCGTATCTTAACACCCAATCCTATCCTCAATTGCTCTGGTGTACTTGGGGAATAGATTGCTCGTATCCAGTATGTGACCATGTGTATGAGGTTAAGGACTCTGGTATACCTCTCTTGCTTACCTTCCGGCAGACCCGCCATCTTCAATCCTCTGCAGAGTTACGTTGATCTAGCGCTGTTAAGACACAGGCACCTTGTGGCCAGCTACAGCTCATACACCTCACTATTACAGCTTCATCCAGGCTGCCTAAGGAGAACATTAGTAGAAGTGTAGATGATGCACAATAATCCTATTGTTATAAGAACTGATTTTTGTCCCTTTATTTTCTAAGAGAAAAGTTTGTTTGGTAGAAGTCAAACTTTGTATTAGTCCAAGGATCTGGAATGGTTTAATGACTTGTACCAAGGTCCCACTGTATTCTACAGCCTACACTTTAGGAGCACAGTTAATAAATGATTTACATGCTTCTTCTACTTGTCCCGGGATGTATCCATAGGGTATAAGACTAACAGAACGCTTCTCTCTTCACAGCCCCTCCAGAGACACCTGCAGAAGGTGGCCCAGAGCCAGGCACGACAGAAGGTGATGAGAAGAAGAAGCGAAGAGGCAGAAAAAAGAGCAAACTTGAGGATATGTTCCCAGCATACTTGCAGGTGAGTCACGGATTACCTAAATCTGCTATGAAGGAGTTTATAATGTAGATGCCCCTGTTACTACTTTAATAACTAACACTTTGTAAAATACAATCATTAATATGTTCGTTTTTGATGGTCAATAATGGGAGCAGAGGAAGAACAGAAGCAAGTAGTTACATTGACTTGTGTAAGCTGCTGTATGCTCAAAGCCGCAGGAACAGTGCTGTATAGAGGCTGTAGGGACACTATAATGTACAAGCGGTCAGCATGTAGGATGGGCCAAAGGATTGCAGCTTTTTTGGTTCTTCTGTCCCCCCATAGCATTGATTTGTGTACATTTCAAGGTACAAATACTGAACTATTCCTGCACTTCAGTAGATCATCTCACTTTGGAACTGAACACTTTAACATGAGTTGGAACCTCAATTTTAGACGGGGCAAAAAAAATTATGCGTTTATAAACCAACATAACTTGACATTTAATCCCCACAATTATATATTTTGTAAAGGTAAGCACCAAGCACTTTACACTCATGGGAACTTCCATGCCTTGTTATATTAAAGGGAATATCCTATTAAAAATGTTATCCTCTTATGCTGGTCTCTGCATATACATCTTTATTTTCCTACTGCATTTACCCCTCTTCCAGAAGGGTTAATGACCTTGTGTTTCTGAACTGTCTTCTCCTAATGTTTGCATTTATAGATGCTCTTTACAGCTAGCTTTTCGCTCCCACTGCAGGTTGTGGGCAGTTCTATAGCAGTGACTGACCTTTCAACTATGCTGTTCCTAGCTGAACCTGTTGGAGAGACTTGGTAATGGAGGGGTTTTAACAGCAGGGCAGAAGGCTTCAGAGCTCTAAAGGGTTACATTTTGTCAATAATAAAGGTAAACAAGCTGCTGTGCTTCTGATAAGGCACAGCAGGGAGTGACGTCCCCATCCTGGCCAGAGCTGCTACAACAGAGGTGATCAGTAACCTAGTAAACCTTCTGTAAAGAAGCAGGAGATCAGAACTGCTCTATCTTTGAAAGGAATCAGAACACTGATCTATTTGCTAATAATCTTTACCTTTGGCTACATGTTTAAGGTTATTTAACCGTTTAATGCACCATGACGTTCCTGTACGTCATGGTGCAATGCCTTTTTAATGCACCATAATGTCCAGGAGCATTATGCCTATTGTGCGGGCACAGCTCCTCTGACAGCCTGGCAGTGATTGACAGCTGGCTTCTGCACTTTGTCAGACAGGATAATTGACAGGTGTTATAATACAATGCAGCATCATACCTGAGCTATACCAGAAATCTAATGATCACGGCGTATAGTGGGACAGTGGACAAAAATTAAAATAAGGCTTCGATACTATGTATATATATATATATATATATATATATATATCATGTTACTTTGCCTGTACAGTGATGACCATAAATAAATATATAAAAAAAGGCAGACTTACAATTTTTGTTTATCCCACTGCACATAAAATGGAATAAGGAGAGATCATATAAACGCCAAAGTGGTACCAAAGAAATACGTCAGTCCCGCAAAAACATCTTACTCAACGCTATATATGGAAAATGAAAAATTTATATCAGAAGAGAGCAATACATACATAATGTTTTGTACAATAAAAAAATGTGGGGTGTTTTTTTTTTTTTTTTTTTTTTTTTACTGCTACAATATTAACAAGCAATATAAATTTGGTATTGCCACAATCATATCATATCCAGCAGAGTAAAACTAACATGTCATGGTATACTGCACGTTGAGCGCTGTAGAAAATAAAAAAAACACTACCAGGATTGCTGTATTTTCTTCACCCTGCCTCCCAAAAACTGATTCAGGAGCAATCAAAAAGTCACATGTCGTCCACAGATGATACCAATAAAATCGTCCCCTCATGCTGGGAAAAACAAGCCCCTACACAGTTCCTTACACAGAAAAAAAAAATTATGGCTATCGGGCTATGGCGCCAAAACAAACTTGTTTTCTTTTCTAAATGAGTGTTTTTATTGTGTAAAAAGTAGTAAAAACGGAAAAAAATATAAATTGGGTATCGCTGTAATCATATCATCATGCCGAGTAAAGCTGGCGTGGCATTTTTTACGGTCACCACTGTAAAAAAATAAAAAAAACACTACTAAGATTGCTGTATTTTGTTCATTCTGCCTACAAAAATAAATTGATAAAAAGAGATCAAAGCGTCTTATGAACCCCATAATGGCACCAATGAAAACATCAACTCATCCCGCAAAAAACAAGCCCTTTGTCGGCTCAATATACAGAAAAATAAGTTAGGACTGTCAGATTGTGATGACCTAAAAATGCTATTTTTTTTTTACAAACCCATTTCTGTTGTGTAGAAGTAACAAAACATAAACTATATAAAGTTTATATCATTTGTAATAGGACCGACCTCACAGTAAAGTTATCCTGTCATTTATACTGCACGGCGAACGCTGTAAAAATGAAACCCAAAAATATAGGGCGACTTCTGGAAGATTTCACCTGCTCTGTTTCTTTGGGGGCTTTGCAAATGCAATATGGCACCCACCAAAATCTGCACTCCTGAAGCCAAATATCGCTCCCTCCCTTCTGCGCCTTGCCATGCACCAAATTAGCAGTTTACACCCACATATAGGGTATTGCCAAGCTTGGATGTAATAATGTTATTTGCTTCCCCCCCCTCCCCTCCCCCTCCAAGGATCCCTTGTAAAATAAGGATTGTTTCAAGACAAAAGAATTGTTAACTTAAAGTACAATGTGTCACAAGAAAGCCATTAAAAAGTTATTCCTCGATTAAAGTGATACATGTCAGATTTAAAAAAAACAAAAAAACTTTGTCCTGAAGTCCAAAACAAGCTTCGACCTTAAGGAGTTAATGTGATGGGAATACCCCTTAATTCCTTTGAAAACTTGGCTTATTTGCAGTACTGTGAACAATCAGAACGATCAGCATAGACTTGCTACTTCTATGAATAATAGCCTATAATTTATTTAAATTAAATTTATAGTCCTTTTAATTTTTTTTATCCTTTTGAAACAAACCAACAGCGAACATATCTAAACCTCTAATCTCTACAGGAAGCATTTTTCGGCAAAGAGTTGATGGAACTCAGCAAACAAGCACTTCTTGCTGCTCGTCCTGCACCCCAAAAAGCGAAGAGTGTGCAAAGTATACAGTGTCCGGCATCTGGATCAGTTTCCATCTCGCAGTTGCCCCAACAAAACACAGGTAACGAGTAATATCTAATAACTCTTTATTGGGAAGGTTTTTGAACTTTTTTTTTTTTTTTTCCCCATGAGGCCAAATTCATATTTTTTCTCATCCTCATTCTTGGCATCTGTCAAAGAGTATACATTCAGTCAGTTTGGACTACTTTTTGCCCTATCGAAATCTCTGGTGCCTTCACAGCCCGCTTAGGTATCCTTGAGGATATTCTGAATGGTGATGAGAAATATGAAGAAAGTCTTACATTTTAATCGGCAGTTGTATCGCATGTAAAATGATCTGTTGGTCTGTTTTGGGTTAAAGTGTTGCTCTAAAACTACCTATGTGTTTTGGTGTCAGTGCAAATGTTTATTCTAGACTGTCCACAGAGTAGATGCAGCTGCCATGTTTTCACTGCACCCCAAGCCGAATCTGAATTGCTTGCAGAATTGCAATGCAAAGTTATTATCCTTGAGACTGTTGTCTTTTACAGCATCCATTATTAGAAGCAGCTGGTACGGTTATATTATGGAGTGTTCCAAGAATGTTTAAAGGGAATGTTATCAAAAAATGAGTCATGGTTCAAGTCCCGTTTTTATGTTAAACAAATTTGTTCGGAATTTTTTTTTACTTTTGTTTTTTTTTTAATTTTTCGTATCACTTTCAATATTTTTTTAAATAATTCTTTAGTCTTGCAGTTTTCACTTTGGCCACTAGGCCTTATTTGCACTGCTTTAACAGCAGTCAGAGATGCACATAGGAGCCTGAAGACTGACTCAGTCCTATTCACTTTTATAGGAGAGTTTTCTAGTCATGCTCTGTGACCTGGGAAGAAGTCACTGTGCAGGGAGGTGAAAGGGTGAACTGTAACGATCTCCTCTTGTGATTGGTGAATCCTGTGTTATCTATTCACACTGGTGTCTCCTTTCAGTTTGACCCTCTTTGTGCTGATAATGACCAGACTACTGAGAATCTTTCTCTACAGAATAAGTGAGACTATTATTAGGCTTAGTGGCCAAAGTGAAAACTGCAGGACTTAAGAATAATTAAAATATATTGAAAGTGATATGGAAAATTAAAAAAAAAGTAACCAAAAATTCTTAAATGGGTTTAACATAAAAACGTGCGCTAAGAATTTAAGAATTCTGTTGGGATTTCACTTGAGGATCCCTTCACTCGGGAAGAACTCCAATTGGCTGTCGCTGCTCTCCCGGCTGGGAAGAGCCCCGGTCCGGATGGATACACGGCAAGGTTCTATAAGGATTTGTGGGAGGATCTTGCAGACTATTCTGAATGCCTTCAATACAGTTTCTGGCTGTCAGACTTTTGACCCTGCGTTCCTGAGAGCCCATATAACAGTGATCCCTAAGCAGGGCAAAGATCCCAGTGTCTGCCAAAGTTACCGACCTATCTCCCTTTTAAATACTGACGCCAAATTATTTGCAAAATTGATAGCCCAAAGGCTGAACCCATTGCTGGTCCGGATGGATCACTCCGCTCAAGTGGGATTTGTTCCTGGACGGGAGGCGAGGGACAACACATTAAAAACATTTTCTATTATCCACCACGCCCACACCTCCAAGACTCCCTGTATGCTGCTAGATGCGGAGAAAGCTTTCGACCGTGTCGCCTGGCCCGTCCTTGAAGGGACTCTCAAATCTATCGGCATAGGACAGATTCTCCCATCTAAAATTCTTGCATTATATTGTTCCCCTCAGGCGCAGGTTTGAGTTAACGGGTCCCTCTCAGCTCCCTTTGTTATTGGCAATGGTACCAGGCAGGGATGTCCCCTTTCCCCACTCTTATATGCCCTTGTTATTGAGCATTTATTGAGGGACATTCGCTCAGACGACTCGATACATGGAATCCATATTGGATCTGACCATATAAAATGCTCCGCATTTGCGGATGATCTGTTATACATAACTGAACCTCTCATCTCTCTCCCATCTGTTAAGGCCCTTCGAGACTTTGGTCTTGTAAGCAACCATAAAATTAACGTGTCTAAAAGTGTGGCTCTTAGCCTTAATCTCCCCCCTGAGACTCTCGGGTTACTTAAAGATAACTACTCCTTCTCATGGGCCGGCACATCGCTCAAATACTTGGGAGTCCATATCCCCTCAGATCTGAACAAAACCTTTGACCTTAATTTTGCCCCTCTCCTCCAATCGATTCAGAGAGACTTGAGCAGGTGGGACCGTAAAGACTTCTCCTGGATTGGCCGCATAAATATTTTAAAAATGAATATTCTACCTCGCTTGCTCTATTTATTTCAGGCAGTGCCTCTCCAACTCCCTAAATCATTCTTTAGTTCCCTGAATACATTCATTACCCGATTTGTGTGGGCAGGGAAACACTCCCGGATATCTAGAGCCATTTTGATGCGACCACGTCTGGAGGACGGCCTCTCATTGCCGAACTTCCAGACTTCTTGGCTTCTGTGGCTGTCAGGATCCTGGACTGCTTCCATTGCGTGCAGGATAAATGCTGGGTTCAGATAGAATCCTTACTACATGGCCACCCTGTGGCACCCCTGCTATGGCTCCCATTATCCATGCTGCCCAAGAAAGCCTTGTGCGTTCTTCCCATAATAACCCAAACCACCATATGGATTCGTAGGGCCTTTCCTACCTCTATGAACATCCTTGCCCCGGGAGGCCCCCTTACCCCACTAAGGCCATGTTCACACGGCTTATTTTGCAACGGATTTGCAGCCGTATTTACGGCCGCAAATCCGTTGCGAAATCAGTTACAAACAAGTAACTGGCCGTTTTACATTGATTTTAATGGGAAATACGTGCCGTCATTCAGACGACGCTTATTTCCGTTCCGGATTGCGGCCGCAAAAACAATGTGCATGTCAATTATTTCCGGACGGATTCCCCAACTATAATGGATGGTGAATCCGTCGGGAAATCAGTTCCAAATACGTGCCACACTTAGTGGCACTTATTTGAAACTGATTTGCACCTGATTTTGGAACGTATTTACGATCGGCAATCTGACGTGAATCAGTTCTGAAATCAGCCGTGTGAACATTGCCTAACAGGGAACCCGCTCTTATCTGATGAGCAACGGTCCGCGGCCTCAGTGCTCCGAGGAGCTAGAAGCTTTCTGACAGTGGGAACCTTCTCGAGGGTGACGCGTTTCGCTCTTACTCTGACCTTGTGTCAGACTTGGCATCAGCTCATTTTTCTAGACTAAATTTCTATCAATTACGAAGTTTTTATTTCTCAAATAAAGCATCCTTATCCCTAAATAGATCTCTTAAGCCCTTTGAGACATGGTGTGTCAAGAGGGTCCACTCTGCACATCGCCTTTCGAAGATTTATGGTCTTTTAACTGCCCCTCCAGACTCCTTGAAACTTTCATACCAATCAGCATGGGAAAGGGATTTGTCCAGGGTCTTCTCGGATGAAGACTGGAGTAAAATTTTCCTCTTGGTACACAAGACTTCTGTCTCGGTCAGGATTCAGGAAATTAATTACAAAATTCTTACGCGATGGTATCGGGTTCCTTCCCTGCTACATTCCATTTATCCTGCGGTACCCGACACTTGCTGGCGATGCCAAAAAGAGACTGGGACTATGATCCACATATGGTGGAGATGTTCTTCCCTTCAACCCTTTTGGAACACAATCATTCGCGCTATTCGTCTGATATGCGATGAGCAGCTGCGCAATGACCCAGCTGTCCTACTCCTTTTTGACATTCATTTGCCGACCCGTGTCTTGAAAACCCACCTGATCTCAGCCCTCTTAAACGCGGCAAAAGCAGTTATCCCCAGATTGTGGCGATCCACTACATGCCCCTCCACTACAGATTGGTATAAGGAGGTGCATATGGTATGTAGAATGGAGGAGCTGCGTAACGAATCACTTAACGAGGTGGAACGCTTCTTACACATCTGCAATGATTGGTTAGTTTTCTGTAGGTCCCCACTCTATAAAACCCTCTGAGACACTTCCTGAACTCTGCTTCTGCAATCTCACCCGATTGCTGTGACGACCACTTTTCTGTATCGCGTAGTCACCGGTTCTGGCTGCCCCCTCCGTGCCCCCTGTCTTTCCAGGTTCTAACATGTTCTTTTAGCCTCTGTTCTAAAGGCTGATGTGTGTTCTGGTTGATATGTTTCTAGTTATGGAGCATTATGATCATACGGGCCAAGATGGATCAAGCTGCTTTGCTCACCTCATCTGTGCCCTGGACGGCACCTGAGTCTTGCCACTCTTACAGGGCTATCTACCACTGTCATTAGGGTTTGCCTTTATCCCCTCTGCTGGTCTTGGTGGCGTGTATCTTGGCACTAAGCCCGGACCGGAGAGAGGATCGGCTATTCTTTACTTCATATGAGAGTGTTGCGCTTGAAATAAGTACGTCATATCTCTCATTACCCTATTATCTCTTTTAGACTATCTGTGTCGGACTACGACAAAGCCATACCATGCAGTTATCTATCATTGTTCATGCCAATGAGTGTAACTAATCCTTAATGTTGATTTGAATGTGCTTTGAATGTTTCATGTTCATTCATTCCTTAATAAAGCTGTTTCTTGAATCAGAAAAAAAAAAAGAATTCTGTTGGGGTTTCCATCAGTCTTACCAGCTTGCAGCTAACAGAACCCTAAACAGCAGTTTTCAATACTGTGCTGCACCCCTTTGAATTTAGGGGGGTTTGTCGGGATTTGATGCTATCTGATTTCAAACTGTTCCAGTAATTTTCATTCTACCTTCATACACAAAAACCACAATGCAAGTTTGTGGAGTGCCTTAGTTAGTTTCATGTATTTGCATGGGCATCATCATTTTGCTAATTTGTATGCGGTTTTGTTTTAACAGTGGAGACTACAGCTGCTTCTTCTTCCACATTGCCTCCTGAAGATTCGGACAGCAATGAAACCAAGCTGGAAAATTCAGGTTCGCAGTTTAACCTAGTACTAGATTTCATACTATTTGAAAATGTATGCATGGGCGATAAACTCACAATTTCTTATTTGAAGCATGTCTTTTCCAAAACGCTCTAACGCTCTATCGCTTTCACCTTAAACATTGATGTTGTTGCTTTTTTCTTTCTTTTTAATATTTGCTAATTCTTTGAGACCCCTGCAGCTTTTAATTTGTAGCTGTGACATGCTGGCAAAAGTTAAGCCAGTTACTTGATCACTACACATGTAATAGGATCGTGCCAAGCTACTTTGTGGAATCCACATAGAGGCTGTACCAGATGATCCTTTCTGTAGGAAATTCTGCATAGTGCCAAGGAAATTGGCCAAATTCTTTTTGCCTGAATATAGCTGACAAA
The DNA here is from genome assembly GCA_025379985.1 of Phyllomedusa bahiana. Classification (NCBI taxonomy): domain Eukaryota; kingdom Metazoa; phylum Chordata; class Amphibia; order Anura; family Hylidae; genus Phyllomedusa; species Phyllomedusa bahiana. The sequence goes on along the minus strand of JAODAL010002683.1, from coordinate 74,392 downwards.
TGCCTAATGGTAAAAGTTGTGTGGGTGAAAAAGCTCCCACTAGAAAAAAAAATACCCTAAGTGATTTGGCTTAAAATACTGTATACAACAAAGCCACTGGTATTAAGTAAGCTGAATGTTTAAGGTGGAAATGCATTGCAAAAAAAAAAAAGTTACCAAAAGTCAGATTAAAATAGTGCCGTGTTTCTGTTTGCAGGAGCAAAACACGGGTTTTGATTGGAAAAGAACGAAAGGGTTTTTTGTGCTATAACACTGGAGATCTACTTTTAAAGAACTGCCGTGATTCTTTGATTGCGGATTTCGGCTAGAGTTTCTCTCTCCTTTCCTTCTGCCTGTCTTCTTGAGACGTGGGCATAGTTATTTACCTGCCCTCCCCTCCCCGCAGAGGATACGTCAGAGACCGAGGCCCTGAGTGTTGCTGTTGCTGCTTCTCACACTGGAGAGAGAATTCCGATGCCTCTGCCAGAGGGAGCCCTCGGCTCGGATCTGGATAAAATCTCAACGGAGGGTTGGTCTCTCACACTTGCCCTAATAATTTCCTTTATTTTGTGATGTGTTGGGTATGCAGCGGTAGCTAATTCCTCTGCATCAGCTCCAAACCTTTCCCTTGCTGCACACCACTGTCGCCTTCCCTATGTTGTAGTGTGACTCTGTATTGATCATTGCTGCACAGCAATGCGTCCTTGTTTTGTCTGGTTGTGATGGTCATATGAAATGGCTTCAGAGCTTCTTGGTTGCTTATTAGGTTAAACAATCATGTATTTAGCTATGTCAGTCATTTATTTTACATGCTAAAGGCATACTTATCTTGTAACTTTTTTATGAATCTATATGGCTATGTTCACACGGCTTAAATTGGAACGTATTTCGCCCCCTATTTCTCGCCGTACTGCGCAAAATAGCGGGCGAGATACGTCCCATTCATTACGGTAATCCCCAGTTCTCATAGAGAACTATGGATTACGTCTCCTCTCCCTGCTCGCACACTACGGCGAGCGGGGAGATAAGTGACATGTCAATTATTCATGGCGTATACACGCCGAGAATAATGCACGCCCCCCGTACACACAACGTAATTGTATGTTTATATGTAAATAAAACCAAAAGCAACTCGTCCCTAGTTTGCCTGAACATATTCATCCTACATAAACAGAGCTACCGCTCCGAGAAGGGGCGGATTTTCACTAAAATCTCCACAGTGGAAATTTTCTGTATGGTCTGCTATATATGCAGCATTTAATGAGCGTTGTATACACAGATTAGTTGCTGACCTAGTTACTGAATTTTCTTAGTCTTGGTAAATTCGGATCAGGTCTGAAGTGATTATTGGGGGCCATTTTTACCCTGGGGCTAATGAGATTCTTTCACCTAAATGGTGCGTTCACACGGTAATGGACAAATACCGGTCGGTTTTATCCGACCGGTACTTGTCCGGTTTGTGTGCAGTGCACTGGGGTGGGGGGGGGGGGGGGGGGGGCTTTTTCCACGATGAGCGGAGAAAAGCCCTCCCCCTTCACATTCACTTGCACATATTCTGTCTGAAAACCAGACAGAAGAATGTGCATGTTGAATGTTTTGCGGGCGGAAAACCCATGCAGTGGGGACCGCTGCACGGGTTTTCCATAGAGCACCATTGTACTCCTTTTCGGCTGGTTTTTCAGGCAGTCCGCAAAACGCCTGAAAAAACGTCCGAAAACCCTTGTCGTGGGGACATGCCCAAAGTGTACCTAACATTTAATCTTCTACAGTAGAGAAGAGCGCTCTACAGAGTTAAACAGTTGGCATTTCCTTTCAAGGCTGACAGTAGTTTATCAAATAGTTATTCACGTGGCACATCTTCTGCATCCATGGTGGCTCCTCATTGCAATGCAGTCATTGGTGCTAGTGTACAACACTAGAATAGATTATACCAGTATTGTGTAGTGCAGGGGTTGGAAATTATAAAATGAAAACGGTGGTCTAATTAGTAGAGTTTTGTATTACTGTCTGAGTGGCTGTGTATGTTATATGATCATAACCTTGGACACAGGTGTTAGAAATATGACAGACATACAGCAGTCAGAACCACATCACTAAGTTTTCAAAAATAAGGGCATCAACTTCGCTGTGGAAATCTCCATACTTAAAGGGGTTTTCTTGCTACAAAGATCATATCTGTAATGATGGAGACAGTAAAAATAAGCACTTTTGCAATTGGTTTGTATTACCTAAATCATTTAGTATAGCAGCTATTAGCTAATCTGTAAGTGTCTAGAGCTAAATCTGAAGCCTGGGGTTGGGCCACACCCACTTTGCTGTCATTAGCTGCCTAGTATTTAGTTCAACCTCTGGATTGGACATGGCCCCTGTGAGGGACACGCCCCCAGTGTGGTGATTGGCTGGCTGTCCTGCACTCTCTGTGCTCACTGCCCTCTGAGCGCTCTAAGCTTGTCTCTGCTTCTCTCCCAGTGATGGCTCTCTATGCAGGTTCTGGCAGTCTGTGTTCTCACTGTCTTCCAGGCTGTATTTACAGGTGTTCTGGTTACAAGGAGCTTGTGGAGGGAGGTGACAGCTCTCCAGGCATGAGAACTGACCACTACAGAACTGTGACATTTTGCCTCTCCCACTGCTCGCACAGAATGTCTGGGGAGGGGTTGTGAGGTCACCATTCGGCAGTGAGGGAAGACTTGCCTCCTGGATTTGAAGCTGTAAGCACAGAAAGACAGCTCAGCTGCCTGCAAAAGCCTGGAGTGAGAAAACCCCTTTAAAGGCAATATCAAATCTAAAAAAAAAAACACAATCCAGAGGATGTGGGGGGAAAAGAACCAGGACAGGCAATGTTCTACTACTATCACACAAAGCTTCAGTCCCTGTTCCCTTGTATCCATCTCTGTGATTACATAGAAGCACAAATGATGTGCCACACTTGCTGGCTGTGGCCAGTAATCATGTTGCTGCTGCTGTGTAAACAAAGACTGGTAGCAGATCATGGGTACATCCAAGGTTAGAGTAGGGGGTTTATCAAGTAATTTGCTGCAAATGTGTAAAAAAAATAATAAAAATTAATAAAAAAAAAAATTGACTCCCTTTAATTAAATTAGAACCTGCTAGTGTATTTCTGTTATGTACCTGAACCCCTTGGCTTGTACAGCGCCCTGGAAATAATAGCGCTCTAAAATAGGTGTTTCATTAGTTCTGTATTCAGAATTGCATTTTGATGCTAACAATAATACTGCTGTATATTTTTCATGTAGGTTCTATAGCAGAGATGTGTGGGTTGTGTCAAATGTAGATGCTTTTTACATGTGTGAAAACCACATTTCACACCAGAACACATATAGAAACCTCGCTAGAAGTCACCAGTCCTACCCCATATACACTTCATCATATTCAAGCACATTTTCATTTATTTAGTTGTGGAGTAGGTTTTTGTTGAAGGTGTTGTGTAACGTGGGGAGTGCATTTTTTTCTTTTTATTTGCCGTTTCCCTCGTTGTGTGGTCACTACATTTGTGTTAAACCAGAATTCCCTATTTTTCACTGGTGTGTTTGTCTATTGATTTAAGTCACTTATTTTTTCGTCTCCCCGCTGTATGCTTGGATTTTAAAAACAAGAACAAATTTAACTCTGTTTTGTGACCACAGAGATACCCAAGATGGAGAATACAGACATTCAGCAGCTGTTAAAGGATGTGCTTGGTACCCCTGAGTGTGAACAATCTGTTAATAGGCCAGCTGGTAGAATGGAAGGGCAAATGGCAACTGGATCGGTAACCCAGGGTCCAAGACCCTTTGTTCAAAGCATGCCAGGTTAGTGTTTGTATTCACTTTAGTTCTGCAAAATTGGTAGCCTAAGAATTAAAGAGAACCTGTCGCATAGGTTATGCCCAACTTGCTGAGGACAGCACACAGCGGATGGTGCAGGACCTGCGCAATGATATTCGCGCACGCATAGTATGACCCATTAGAGAGAGGTCATGTTCCGAAGCGTTAGTGCCGCGTTGCGATGAGCGATGGATAGCATTCTAGCATTGCGAGCCTGCCCCAAAGTGCGCCAGCAGTGTCAGACCATTTCCAGGGACCTAATTGTTCACGGTATTTCTTTCATAGGAGGACTATATGAATTAACGATCCATCTTGCATCGTACAATGCGTGCGCATTGTACTCCGGGAGAGAGAAGTGACATGTCACTACTTTGTGGCGCTTACGAGCCGCTAATGACGGGGGGCGGCCCACTTGCCTTATGGAAGTACGGGCTAGCCAGCATGTACTTCTAAAACACCCAGCTTACTGCAGTGCATACAGTAGCCACCGTAATACGCCATGTGAACATACCCATTGGCAGTGTTCACACGGCTTATTCCCGACGGATTTGTGAGCCGGATTGCGCTCACAAATCCGGCGTCAATAAGGGGCGGGACGGGGGCGGTTTCGGAGCGCGGCGGGGGCGCCGCTCCCCGGCCCCGTAGACTGTCATTATCTACGGCGCGTACGCGCCGTAAATAATGTGCATGTCACTTTCTCCCCCCGCGGCGGATTCGCCGAGCGGGGAGGAGCGACGGAATCCACTGTTCTCTATGAGAGCAGTGGATTACCGTAATTACTCCGACGGATTGGCGCCGTACTGCAGCGCAAATCCGGCGCGGAGTACGGCGCCAATCCGCGGACAAATAAGCCGTGTGAACGAGGTCTTACTCTGTAAGATGCAGCAGTTTGCAGCCAGAAAAGAGTCAAACTTATTCCCTTTAAAGGCAAAATTGGTTGTAAAGGGGCGGGGCTGTCAAAAAATGACCTATTGTTTAACTCATGTTTTTATGTTAAACACATTTTAAGAATTTTTTTTTTTTTTTTTTTAATTTTCCATATCACTATCGGTTTTAAAAATTCTTGAGCCCTACAGTTTTAGCCGGCCACTTGGCTTAATAATAATCTAACACTTCCTGTTCTGTAGGGAGAGATTGTCAGTACTCTGCTCATCAGTAGATGCAGAATTAGACAGAGTTGACATCAATGTGTAGAGATAACACCGGATTCACCAGTCACAATAGGAGATGTCACAATTCACCCTCTCCCTGCACACGGACTTCTTCCCAGGTCACAGAGCATGACTAGAAACTGCTCTATAAAAATCAAAGGGACTGATCTAGTTCACAGACTCCTATGTGCATGAAGCTGCTGTAAAGTATCTCTCTGACTGCTGTTAAAGCAGTGCAGACAGGAATGATGTCCCCATAATCATATATAGACGACTGTATTGAGAAATCTACAATTGGAAAATAAAAACGGCAAAGAAGAAATGAATATGGAGTAGGGTCTTGTTTTAATAAGTAAAAAAAAAAACAAAAAAAAAACCGGCGACATATTCCCTTTTAACTGTCAGTAGAAAGAAACGTGAATAACGGTCAGGTGGGCGGGGCTAGCCTTGAGTAGGCGGGGCTAACACCTGCTCCTGAATAAGCGGGACTCCAGTGGCCAAACAGGCTGCAAAGTCACAGATTTGAGCAGTAAATGCTCTAAAAGTCTTGTATATTATAGAATAAGGGACACAGCGCAGGAAACAGCAGGTCACTAGCTTGTGCTGCCCTCAGCAAGGGGGGCATAACTTATGTGACAGGTTCCCTTTAAGTGAAAATGAAGTCAAGTGTTAGTTTTTTGTCCAATGCTGTGTGGACCTAGCCTCAGTGAAAACCAATTCCTAAAAAAATGTGTACAGTGAAGACTTGGCCTTAGACAAATATTCTTGCAGTACAGACTATGGGACAGGTGGATCAATACTGTGTAGCTCTTAAATGTGGCGAACTGCAAGACTTCATAGTCTCAAAGAGAACCTGTCAAATAGATTATGCCCCCCTTGCTGAGGGCAGCACAGGCTAGTGTCAGACCTGCTGTTTCCAGCGCTGTGTCCCTTATTCTGTAAGATGCTGGAGTTTTCAAGTATTTAGGGCTCAAATCTGTTTGACTCTTATGGCTGAAAACTGCAAAAAGGCAGTTTTTTTTTTTCATGTCCCGCCCATCTGAGGCTAGCCCCGCCCACCTCAACTGATAAAACCTATTCGGGCATGTTCACACGACGGTTATGGCCGCAGGTTCCAACGCGGTTTCCGTGGCCAAAACCGCAGCCAAATCGCGCCTAGTTTTTAACATGGTTTCCTATGGGGAAACCGCGTTAATATTCACACGCCGCAGGTTTGGCCGGGACTTGGGGGCCGCGGCCAAACCCGCGTGTGTGGAGAACTCTCCTGTCAATTCTTGACAGGGAGTGCTCTGCGCGGTACTGCCGCGGGCGGTGCGCGGCTGGGCCGCGGCTCGCAGCGTGGCTTGCCCCCTGCTATTAATTTGCATGGGGGCAAACCCTCAGCGCAAGCCGCGCCCCAAACCATGGCCCACGGCCAGCGCCCGCGCAGCAAACCCGCGTCGGGAGACGCGAGGTTCGACGAGGCTTTGGCCGTGGGAACTGCGGCGAGAGCCGCAGCCAAACCCGCCGTGTGAACAGGCCCTTACTGTGAATAGGTAGAAACATGTGAAGAACTGCTGGTGGGTGGGGCTAATACCTGCTCATGAATAAGATTTGATCACTAAATACTCTAAAACTTCAGCATCTTACAGAATAAGGGGCACAGTGCTGGGAACAGCAGGTCTGTCACTAGCTTGTGCTGCCCTCAGCAAGGGGGGCATAATCTATGTGACAGGTTTCCTTTAACTTTACACTGTCTATCATAGTGTTGATAAATCTGCCGCATGTTAGAACTCTCTAGTGCAGTGTTTCTCAATGCCAGTCCTCAAGACCCACCAACAGGTCACGTTTTCAGGATCTCCCACAGAACGCACTGATAATTCGATCACCTGTGCATTGCTAAGGAAAGCCTGAAAACATGCCCTGGTGGTGGGTCTTGAGGACTGGAGTTGAGAAACACTGCTCTAGTCTAATTTTGCCTCACTTTATGCCACTAACTGCGTCAAAACTTTGGCATATTTTTTGGCGCATGACTTTGCACAGTAAGTCGCACCCCTTTTTATGAATCCACACCCCTTTTGTCGGAGAAGGTGCAGAAGTGTCTAGAAAAGTGCCTAAAACATAATAAATGTGGTGTAAATCATGTATGCCATAATTTGTGGCTCAAATTGCTCCAGAGTTCTGGCACAACGGCCTTGATAAATGTGCCACAATATTTTAAGACTATTTTGGAATATATGCAATATCTATTAAAACAAAAAAGACATGCGGTGTTAAGTCAGCACAGCCATTTAAAACATCTGGGTTCTATACAGCCAAATGGTCAAGGTCCCAGGTTTCCTACCCTCCATCCTTTACATGTATTTGAGAAATGGAAGGTTTGATACAACATATAATCCTTTTTACACTTCATTAATGCAAGCAATCTGTCAGGGCTAACAAGATAGAGTGGATCTCTTCCATTTTTTCTGTTAAAGCACATTAAACTAATTAAAACTGTTGCATCATTAAAGAAATGTTTCATTGTGACCTGACCATACTTAGCCAGCATAAGGTTTGCCAACTTTGACAGACAAGAACTTTGCCCACTGACTAGATGGCTATGCATGATGGTTGACTTGTGTAGTTTTGTGATTGAAGGATTGTTTCCTTTCAGGTGTCAGTCTGTCTTCTAATGTTCAACTAGATCCTTTTTCTCCAACTGGCTTCTTGGATTCCAGGTACGTTTAAGTGACCTTTTTGTATTTATATTTTATTAATTGGGGGGGACCTGTACCTATCAGACTTTGATTTTGAGGATTACCATAAGGTGGCCCCTTTTGTTCCACGGTAGTATTTGCAGGGCCATAAACCCTACGCCCCCCAAAACTGGCGTTTTGGACCTGGGGCAGGGGACGTGATAATTAGCGAGGGACTAATATGTCAGCCATTCGTGGCAGACTAGACAATCACCTGTCGTTGGACGGAGTTTAACCCTAAGAAAAGTGACAGTCCAATGACACTACTTTTCCGCCCGGTCACTTCGCCAGGCGGGGGAAGGAGAAATCCTAGATTTTTAATTGGGAGACTGGGGAATTACCGGCAAGAATGGGCCGTTTTAGATGGCCCGAATTGGAACGGTCGGCCGAAATTTTGGCCCGAAATAGGCCCCCATTTTAAGCCGTGTGAACTTGGCCTTAGTCTACGGTGGGAAAACCCCTTTTAAGTTTTAAATGAAGCTTAGTAATTTATTTCCAGGGGTTCCAAACCCCCGGGTCTCACGCCCCTCAAAGGCAGTTTTCTGGTTTCCTTAGCAGTGACAGGTATTTATTATGCTGCACCGGGAACTTAATTATTGTCAGTGCATTTTGTGGCAGATTCTGAAGACATGACCTGTTGGCGGGCCTTGAGGACTGGAGTTTGGGAACCCCTGACAGTAAACAGCAATGTGTTGAGATCAGGTGACCAAAAGGAACTAGTTTTTTTCGGGGCCCCTCTTGGGGTTTTTAAAACTTTTTATCCTGTTCCAAAGGGTTTTTTAAAAGGGGGAACGAACGTGTGCTGAGATAAATTTGGGGGGGGAGGAGGGGAAATTGACACGGCAGAGCAAAGGATCCGGGTGCTTTGCGTTTTAGATGGCGAAGGGAAACTGGTCTTTAACATGAAATGCTGCTCTTAAGCTGCAGAGAAGGGAGACTACAAATGAACAGGAAAAGTATGACTTGTCACAGAAAACACAAGGTGAATAAAGATTCGGACACACTAGAGGGGGTTGCAAAAGTATTCATATCCCTTGAACTGTTTCTCGTTTTTTAAATGTTACAACCCAAAATTTAAGTGTATTTTATGTGATCGAGCAACACAAAGCATTTCTGATGCATAAAGAAAATGATGTGCTCTTTTTCGAATTTTTGAAAATGAAAGAACTGAAAAGTGTGGCATGCATATGTATTCAGCCCCTTGTACTCTGATAACCCTAAATAACATTCAGTGTTACCAATTGCCTATAGGAGTCACCTAACTAGTAAATAGAGTACATCTGTATGTAATTTATTCTCAGCATAACTACAGCTGCTTTGTGAAGGCCTCAGAGGTTTGTTAGAGAACGTTGGTGAACAACTAGCATCATGATAACCAAGAAACAAACACCAGAAAGCTCAGGGATAAAGTTCTGGCAAAGGGTTAGGTGGGTTCTGGCAGGGTTAGGATTAAAAAATAAAATAAAAAAAATAGCCAAGCTCTGAACATCTCATAAAGCACTGTTCAATCCATCATCTATAAATGAAGGAAGTATGGCACAACCACTAACTTTACTATTTGAAAACGGCATTCATTTCAGGGTGCTGTACATTCGAGGGGGGCGGGTTACATGCACAACATAATGGCAACACTACTTTACAAACAAGTGGTACAGAGGAAGAGAGGACCTTGCCCGCGAAGGCCTACAATCTACAATTACCTACTAAGACATGGCCGTCCACCAGCCCAGACAAGGAGAACAGTAATTAGAGAAGCAGCCAAAAGGTCCAGGGTCACTTCGGAGGAGCTGTAAAGATCCACAGCTCAGGTGGGAGAATCTGTCCACAGAACTGTTAGTCGTATACTCTACAAATCTGACCTTTATGAAAGAGTCACAAGAAGAAAGTCATTTTTGAAAGCAAGCCTTAAGAAGTCTCGTTTGCAGTTTGTAAAAAGCTATGAAGGGACAAAAAACAAGCATGTGGAAGAAGGCGATCTGGTCTGATGAGACTAAATTTAAACTGTTTGTCCTAAATGCCAAACGCTTTGTGTGAAGGAAAACCAACACTGCACATCACCCTGAACACACCATCCCCACCGTTAAGCTTGTTGGTGGCAGTATCATGCTGGGGGGAGGCTTTGCTTCAGCAGAGTCTGGGAAGCCAGTCAGAGTTGATGGGAAGATGGGTGCCGCTAAATACAGGGCAATCCTGGAGAAGACCTGTTGGAGGCTACAAAAGACTTGATACTGGGGTGTAGGTTCACCTTCCAGCAAGACAACAACCCTAAACCTACAGCCAAAGCTACATTCAGTGGTTTAAATCCAAGCATAATCGGGTTTAAAACAACCCAGTCAAAGTCCAGACCTAAATCTCATTGAGAATCTGTGCCATGACTTGAAAATTGCTGTTCACAAATGTTCCCCAACCAATCTGAGCTATTTTGCAAAGAAAAGGGGCCAAAATTTCCAACTTCTAGATGTGCAAAGCTGGTAGAGACCTCCCCCAACAGACTGCAGCTGAAGGTGATCCTACAAAGTATTGACTCGGGGCTGAATACATATGTTCGCTACTCTTCTCAGTTTTTTTAAATTTGCACAGCACGTATCATTTTCTTTACCCTTCACAAATACTTGCTACTTTGTGTTGCTCTGTCGCATAAAATATCAATAAAATACATTTAAATTTGTGCCTGTAACATTTAGAAATGAGGAAGGGGATGTTCACACTGCGTTTTTTGATGCGTGTTTGGATCCATGTTTTGGACCCAAACACACATCTAACAGTGCAGTGTGGTTTACATACGTTCCAATGTAAAACACGCATGGGCGTTCAGACGAGTGATCGCCGATACGTGTTTACATGCGTCTTTTGATGCATTTTTCGGATCCATTCACAGAATTGTCATGTTAATTCTTGATCTGTTTTACGCATCAGACACCCTATTTAAAACTATAGGGTGCATTTCTGCTGCACAGAAAACTAATCCAAACATGCACCACACTTTGAAAAGCGATGCATAAAACATATCCAAAGCCGTACCCAATCTTTTTCGGATTGAAAAACGGCGTGTGAACATACCCGAACAGTTCAAGGGGATGAATACTTCAGCTAACAAGCTTTGTACATGAGATTTTTTTTCTTTGGTTTGCTGGACTACCCATATGATGAATTTAAATTTCTTACATAAACCGTGTACAGCTAAAGCAAATCTAATGAAAATAAGCAGATTGTCACCAGATCATTAAGGCTTTTACAATTTTGGTTTTTTATTGCAAAACAGGAGTGGTTTGTTCAGTCCTGAGCACTGTGACACTGATGGGTCATTGACTACAGCCTCTACCCCCACTACACCTACCACAGAGGGCGAAACTGATGGTCTTTCCTACAACCAGCGCAGCTTGCAACGTTGGGAAAAAGATGAGGAGCTGGGGGAGCTCTCTACCATATCGCCTGTCCTTTACGCAAATAAAAATTTCCCTAACCTTCGAAAGGACTATCCAGGTGAGGTGTTGCAGATCTCTTGTAAGTGCAAATGTTTAATTGTATAAATGGCAAAATATTTAGTGATTTTTGGCAATGATGACAATCTACTTTCTTATGTTAGACTGGTCAAGTCGATGCAAGCAGATCATGAAACTGTGGAGGAAGGTACCAGCCCAAGACAAAGCTCCTTATCTGGTGAGTAATGATCTTTTTAATGCCCACTTTTTGCTGCTTGTAACCAAATGCTGGGAGACAGAGAATCTTGCTGTATGTCCTAGGCTTTTGTCTCCAATGCCAGAACCAGCACTGTTGGGTTACATTACATCCACACTTAACATTTCAGCTGCCTGCAGCCACCACTAGATGGAGCACAAGGGTTTGCTGTATACTGTTATACAGTCAACAGAATAATTAAGCTGCATGCAATAAGCAGTTAAGCCTCAAGTGGCAGCTGTATACAAAAATGTTTGTTCTTTTAAAACTAGCTTTGCATGGGATTTTGGGCTGTGACCCACATGTAATTAACTCTCTAGATCCCCTCTGTAGACTTATAACTCTTTGGCTTTTTTTAATGGGATCTGCCATCTTTTGACTCTGGGGTGTGTAAATTTTGATGGGAGAAGGTGCAGTGCATGCAGCACGGTTTATGGCGGAAAAGGTCGATTTTGCAGCGAAAGCCTCCAATGCAGATGTGAACACAGCCTGCAGAGTATCAGTACTTATTTTTGTTTGTTTTTTCTAACAATGTTTTATTTTTTTTCCTGCAGCAAAAGGCCAAAGACAATCGTGCAGCACATAGTATTAATAAGGTACAGAAGGTAGGTGCCTTTTTAGACAGTAACTAAACTTGCTAGTATGATCCAGTGCTTGTATAAGCAAATTTTATTTTGTGGCCACCAAATAACATGGGTGAACCTGTGGGACAAACAGAAGAAAAAACTTTTTTTTTTTTGTCTTGAATTTCTTTTAAATTCCGTGCAGATGCTTGACACTAGAATTCTAAATGTTGGGATGCTGTCCATAACATTGGGCCATAATTTCTCAAAACCATCTTAGAGTTAGGCAGTCTTTGTTGCCCCTAGCAACCAATCAAACATCCAACTAATTTTTTTTTTTTAGAGCCGTGTTAGAAATGTAAGCTGAGCTCTGCTTGGTTGCTATGTGCATAAAAGACCATTTTATAAATTGATACTTGTGGCCCATTGCCTTTATTTTCGGAGCTTTGACCAAAAAGTGCCGATTTTACAGGCAGTATACACCTATGAGCTGATGTGCTGTCTATATATATATATATATATATATATATTATAAAACTTTTCCCACTGCATTTACTTCTTTAATGTATACTTAACCAGCAGTAGTCTGTTCAGTACCTTTTCGTAGTTAGCACTATGTTCGTTAGCTACTTCTCACAGTGATGCGAACGGCAAAAATCTGCAAGCTCTCAGTTTAGTACACCAAATCCCTCTCTCAGCAGCACATCTTATATTCAGCATGTTAGCCTAATGGTACTTTTACCACAGTGCAGTTTTGGTGCAGGATTTATTTTTTTTTTTTACTGCACTGCAATAAAACTGCATAAATTACAAGCAAGCTCCCTTCAGTTATCTAAATTGTTTTGAAAGGTGTTATAAGTAATCAATCATTGCATTTATAATCTGCAAGACTTTAAAATCAATAATTGATTACTTGTTAAACCTTTTTTAACAATTTAGATAACAGAATCCTTAGGAGTTGCTGGTTATAATTGCAGTTTATTTGCAGTGCACTACCACAAGTGAAAAAAACCGCACCAAAACTGCACTGTTTGAAAGCACCCTTAGGGTATTTTCACATGGCATCTTGCGTCCGTTTGAACATCCGCTTTTCTCATGCGTCTCTGGGTCCATCCGAATGGCCCCAGAGACGCACCTAACAATTAGCAGTGAGTTTATCACTGCCGGCAATGACAAACACGCAGCGGCATTCACATGAGAGGCGCGATGCAAACACTCAGTGGCGATCAGTTGGGTCCTTCTTGCGGACGCGATCCAAGAAATGACATGCAATTCTTGGATCGCATGCGAAAGACGGACCCGACGGGCGCGATGCAAACACGCAGCGGCGATCTCTCGTGAACGCTGCTGCGTGTTTGTCATTGCCGGCAGTGATAGTCACTGCTAATTGTTAGGTGCGTCTCTGGGTCCGTTCTGATGGACCCAGAGACGTATCAGAAAAGCCCTAGCTCAAGACACCGTGTGAACATACCCTTAAACGCACACACTCGTCTACACTGTTCTCCTTTACCACCAGTGTTTACACTGGAGAAAGGAGATCACATTGGTTGTTTCAGTGTTTGCAGAATATAAAGGAATGGGGCTGTGCTAGGTCATGAAGGCTAGTGTAGGCAGAAGCTTTCTGGGTTTGGGTTTGCAACATGCTTCTAGTGTGTCATAGTGTTTTTTTTTTTGTTTTTTTTTTTGTAATGGAGATTCTGTATAACAATTTGTGCAACATATTAATGTACATGCACCTAAGCCCACATTGCATAGTAATACAGATGTAGTGAATTCTAATCGGTTGTATCTATTTTTCTTTTGGCCTTTATAGCAGGCAGAGAGTCAAATTAACAAGCAGGTTAAAGTGGAAGGCGTACGAAAAGCAGAGCGTCCAGTTCTTCAGCTCCAAATGCCCATGCATCCTGGTTCACAGTCTGGAGCAGGCCATGACTATCGAGGTGTAGCCTCAGCAGGACAGGATGTCTATATGCCTAGTGGCTCTGGAATGTCTACCTCCTCAGACTTGTTTCTGAAACCTTCTTCAGCAGGCACTCCTGGAGCAGAGTCTTCTGCTGATGTTTTCTTCAAATTGCCTCCTCAGTCTCCATCTCAGGAGCACTTTCCTAGTTCTCCTGCATATTCATTGGACTCCCGATATCCGTCTTCCTTGACACAGTCACCAGTCTCTGCAGGGGGATTTCAGACTCTTTCTGGGACAGAGCACCAACCTGCACTGAATACACAGAATGCCGCTCCACGTGTGGAATATCAGCCTTCCCGTGCAACCACTCCTCATCAACCAGAGCCATTTGTCAAGCCACGATATCCTACTGGATCACTCGATAACCTTTCATTAATAGGGAGCCCTAGCTCAAGGCCTTATCAACTGAATGAGTCCTCCAGCAAATCTGAAACCATGATGTCCCCTACACGTTATGGTGATAGTAAGAGACAGAGTGATGGCGTTCTCCTTCAGATAAAAAAGGAGGAAGTTGGGCTTGGATCTCCTGGATTTCCACACAGTTGTGGTTCTGATGGAACATCGGAGATGAAATGTGATGTGTTCAAAGCACCCTTAACGCCACGAATGTCTCAGTTAGAACCTCACAGTCCTGCTCCATCACATAGGGAAGGTCATATGCAAGCACAAATGACATCACCTCAACATCATTCAGAAATGTATAGGCCGAGTTCAGCAGCCCCATACAATGACCCTTTTTCCCAGCCTCCATTAACTCCTCGACCTCAGCCCTTAGATGGTAGCTTATCAAGTCGACCTCTGCCTTCTGACCCTTTCACTCGTGTCCCAACAAGCCCACAATCACAAGGAAGTTCTCATTCCCCTCTGACACCTAGGCCATTGTCCACTGAAGCATTTTGTCCTTCACCAGTTACTCCACGATTTCAGTCTCCAGACCCATATTCCCGTCCACCTTCTCGGCCCCAGTCACGAGATCCATTTGCCCCGCCTCATAAACCTCCTCGTCCTCAAATGACAGAAACTGGTTTTAAACCAACTGCACAACTTTCTCACTCCACTCCTGCCGGAACAAACTACCAACAGTCTCTAGAGGTTCACCAAAAAACTCAAGCAGGTCAACAGCAAAGTTTATTTGCTCGCTCTCCAGGGGCAAATGTTTATCAAAATTCTCAGAACCAGCTGTGTTTCACTTTTCCCCATTCTCCTGGAGATGGTGTCAAAAGTTCTCCCTCTCATCAGCCGCATTCAACCCCTACCCATTCCTTGAACAGCCATTTTACCCCAAACAAGCCACAAATCTACTCTTCTCCAAGCAGCAGTACCCCCTCCTCCTTTCACCCCGCAGGAAGTCCACACTCCTCTGGAAACAGTAACACTTCAGAAGCTTATGTTCAGTCCCCACTCCGACCGCCTTCAGTTTTACCTCAAGAAGCATCCTATCAGTCCCCAGCCAGTAACCAGCGTGCCGGTCTAAATTCTCCAGCAGAAAAACCAAGAGAAGACATTGCTGCCATTTCAAATGCTATCGTCAGTAGTGGTAGAGATGTACCGGAATTGCAAGGAACAGTCGATGCTTCTCTGAGCAACCTAAGTCAGTCTGAGCAAGAGAAACAAAGACAGGTGTGTGTGTTTCTATTAAGTTTAATTTGTAGAGAATTCCATAGAATAAATGTTACTAATGTTGAATTGTCCATATTTCCTTCAGCGTCAAAGACTAAGAGAACTCCTTATTAGGCAGCAGATCCAGAGAAACACCTTAAGACAGGAAAAGGAGGCCGCTGCTGCAGCTATGAATACATCGCAAACTGGATGGAGTGGAGAACCTAGTGCACAGGGCTATGATCAGTCTGGTCGTATAGTAATGTATCCTTCAACACCGGTAAGATCATATTTTTATGGTCTCCGCTACTAATGATAAAACATTTAAAGGGGTTTTCTCATTACATTAAATGGTTTTCAGAATAAGGGGACAGTGAAAGCAAGCAACTTTGCAATTGGAGGTAATTTGCAAAGCTGTCTTGTTTTCACAGGATCCTTTATGTTCGTTTTTTGTAAACACTGTTCCCCAGTGTCGTTCGGATTCTGGTCATTTAAATGCTCTCCGGGCCCCCGGTCGTATTCACGGGAGCACGCAAACCCGCGCATGCTCCATGTTGGCGTGCAGTGGAAATTGGTATTAAACAGAGTAAATGTGGCAGCGATGAAAGAGAGGGTTTGCGGTAGTCACTGACAGCAATGAGTGATAGTTTCGACGTATGCATGCGGGGTTTGCGCTGTTCACTGACGGCAATCGGAGGAACTGCAACAGAGAGAGAGATCTTGTGCAGTCCCATGTAAACACAAACAGATAAAGCATATAGTTTTGTTCTGCAGATCTGTAGAGGTCAGAGGTGTAGTAATCAGCCTGATATATCAGTGTGTGAGAGAGAGAGAAAAAATCACCCATCTCTCCCAGAATGCCAAATGCCCATTCTAATTACAAAGTATGTAGAGAGCGAGAAATGTAGGTATACACTATTGAGTTACACTTAGCTTTTCACTTCCAATGATTCCTTAGTCTCCGACAGTTGAGAATCTCTCCTTCCCCCTCCCCCTGCTCACACAGAATGAATTCTCACGTGCACACTTTGGGGTGTGTCTGCAGGGGAAAAGATACCCCTGCAGGGAGGAAAACACCCCCTCCTTTTTAAAATAAGCCTCCTTACAACCAGTATAAATGGCTGCCAAATGATGAAACGATAAAACCCCTTTAAATGTAATGTCAATGACAGTATGGTGGTTGAACAGACTTTCAGGTCTTTCATCTTTTTTTCTTTTTTGTGTCTTGTATAACACAGGAAAAGGGCAGTCTTGGGGTGGTCACTGCCTCTTCTGGGGCTACAAAAGTTCCTGGACAGGTAGTGGCTCCAACCTCATTTTCACAGGAGGAGCGATTGAATACACCTTTGCCTTCTGCAACTCCTGTTTCCATTGATGGCTCTGCCAGGTAGGCTTAAAATCTTATTGACATATAATCGTGATAGCAGTAGAGGAGCTGAAATAATTTTATTCTGGATTAAAGCCTTCTTTCAGATAATCCATCTAGTGTAACTTGAGTAAACTTGAAACAACAAGAAATATTATTTGAAACAATTTACTGACCCTGCAAACGTTGCATGTTTTATGTGTGTCTTCAAGGTTAGATATCTGAGCCTAATGTAGAACATGCTTTGGGGCCACAGTACCCTGATGAGCCAGTATTGGGGAAAAAATAAAAAAAAACTTCAAGCTGTATTATGTAATATACTTGCAGAATTTTCCCGCCGTGCGTGGGTCTATTTTTATGAGGTACGTAGTGTCTCTCTGGCTGTAGTGTGGCAGTGCTACAGTATTACAAGGAGATATGAGGTACACGGTGCGTCTCTCTGAAAGTTATAGGCAGTTGTACAGTTTTACAGGAAGGTGAATGATACATAGTGTTCTCTCTGGCTGTGATGCAGCAATAGTACAGGATCACAGGATGTATGAGGTACGTTAAGTCTCTATGGGTGTGATGTGGCAGTAATACAGGGAGTTATGGGTTATAGTGGATCTCCTTCTACCCCTCTCTCTGCCAAATTCAGTACAGATAGTGTGTTCATGCCACGTTCCAGTTTCTTTGCAAAAATGTGAAGAACTGTAGGGCCTAAGGAGCTCAAACCTGGTTTAAATACATTCAAACCACCTGGTTTACCTCTGTTCAGGTTTTTCCAATTGTTTGGCCATGCATAAAAAATAGAGCATTCATGCCTTTTTTTTGCAAATGTCAAGAACAGTAGTTCCTACACAGCTGAAACCTGGTCTAAAACCTTCCAAGCTGCCCGATTTACCTATGTGCCAAGTTTAGTGCAGATTAGGCAGATCGTTTGGCTGTGCAAAAAGAACACAGTAGGTCGTAGGGAGCTGAAACCTGGTCTTTGATCTTCCAAAGTGCCTGATTTTTACCCATGTGCCAAATTTGGTGCAGATTAGTCCAGTTGTCTGGCTATGCTCTTTGTTCATGATGAATGCCTAGAGAACTGAAACCTGGTCTAAAACATTCCAAAGTACCTGATTTACCTATGTGCACATTGGTCCAGTTGTTCATGGCGAATTCCAATTTTTCTCAAATATCTTGAACGATAGGGTCTAGAAAGCTAAAACCTGATTTAACCTATGTGCCAAAATTTTTTTAATCAGATAATTTTTATTAAACAATTTATGCAGATACAGAATAGAACGTCTCTTACCATTATTTTTTACATCAGGATACATACATATACAATCATTTTGCTTTTTAGATAAAAAACAGTATATGAATATGTCTGTACCATATATCTTGATACCTGCTTTCAGCAATATTAGGCCATGTTCACACGGCTTATTTGGGCGCGGATTGGAGCCATAGGGGCCGTTCACACGGCTTATTTCGCCGGGATTGGAGCCGTACTGCGCGCCGGATTTGCGCTGCAGTACGGCTCCAATCCGTCGCAGTAATTACGGTAATCCACAGTTCTCATAGAGAACAGTGGATTCCGTCGCTCCTCCCAGGCGCAATACGCGCCGTGGATAATGCAAGTCTATGTGCCCCCGCCCCTTATTCAAGCCGGAATTGCGAGCGCAATCCGGCTCGCAATTACGGCTTGAATAAACCGTGTGAACACGGGCATACTGCGAGCCGTATTTGCGCTGCAGTACGGCTCCAATCCGTCTCAGTAACTACGGTAATCCACAATTCTCATAGAGAACTATGGATTCCGTTTCTTCTGCCCGCTCGGCGAATCCGCCGGGCGGGGAGAAAGTGACATGCACATTATCCAGGCGCAATACGCGCCATGGATAATGAGTCTATGGGGCCAGCGGGCGGCACCCCCGCCCCACCTCCGCACCCGCCCCTTATTCAAGCCGTAATTGCGAGCGAAATCCGGCTCGCAATTACGGCTTGAATAAGCCGTGTGAACCGGGCCTTAGCATATACCCATAAACAAACCCCAACCATCCCACCCATACCCACCAAACCAAGAGCAGTACCCATGCCTATGTGTCAAATTTAGTCGAGATTGGCCGTGCATAGAGAACAGACAACAGAACCACTTTTATATAGATATAGAGCTTTATTATTAAAAATAATGTAATGACTATCTCTTGTGTGTTTTAGACATTCCACTGAAGGAACCCAAGCATTGTTTTCAAGGGGATCGTATTCTGATCAGCAGCATGCATGGCAATCACAAGTTACAGGACAAAGGACTTTGACACCTGTTCGATTTCCAGAAGGGACTAGGCCGCCTTCAAGTCCAACAGTGAATAGTGGAGGTGTAGTTCGTCTGCCATTTCCTGGAGATCAGGTCACTGTTGGTGGAGCACCTTATATTGAATTGCGCCATCATGGTCAGAAACTGCCCATTGGAGTTCCCTTTTCAGCACCTGGCCCCCAAAATAGACCTCGCTTCTATGTGCCCGGTGAAGGTACCAATTCCACTGTAATAACAGGGATAATGAGAGGAGATGGAAATCCATTGCAAGTACCTGTAATGCGAAGTCCTTTAATGCAGCCTCAAAAAGCACTGCCTCCAACTCTTCCTCATGCAGGAAATGTAGGGGTTTCACAGGCTCTACAAACTAAAGTTGCAGCTACAACAGAAATTACACAGCAGCAAGCTAATGTTCCTCCACCAACCAATCCTTCCACTGAAAGCACTAAAGAGAGATCAGCTCCTGGCCCCGTAAGTGGGAGAGCCCAATGTGACGAACCGCCAGAACTAGATGTTGATTTTGATACACACAAAGACCTGGAAGACGATGATCTGGCTAATTTAAGCATTGATGTTGCTAAAGCTGATGATGACCTGGACAATCTTGATAATCTTGAAACCAATGACCCCCATTTAGATGATCTTTTAAATGGAGATGAATTTGATCTTCTTGCTTATACAGACCCAGAGTTGGACACCGGTGACAAAAAGGACATTTTCAATGAACACTTGCGTCTAGTTGAGTCTGCAAATGAGAAAGCTGAAGAGGAGGCAATGCTTAAACTGGAGCCAGATATTGTGGAGGCAAAAAAGAGAGCCTTCCCCAAACCCCATTAAACACCTATAAAGGGATTTGGAAATTCCAAAGAGATACCAGGAGATAGGGGAGTTTAGGGTCACATCTTGCTGGTGGTGGTAACACTTCTCAAGTTCCTTCCAGTGAGGAACCAAAGCCGTCTGCATATACAGGGGATTTAAAGCCAAAGCTAGAGGAAAGTGACCTGAAAACCAACACCTGTCAATTTTCTGGTAGCAATTCCATTAATATTAAAAATGAAATGGTTCACAAAACTGTGAAAGCATCCCTTGGAGCAAGCTTGTTAAAACCGGGAACGAACCTGCACACCGTCAACTCAAATTCTGTCCAAACAAACAGTGGACCCCTCTTTCCTAGCAAAGATTCCTCTACTGCACCAAATCCAAGTAGCCTAATTTTAGGAAAATTTGAATTTTGATAAAGGGAACCCCTTGGGTCTACCTGTTCACCACTCTCCTTTTATGATCTAATAAATGGAGAGTCTCTTGTATTTTAAACTTCCTCTTCTTATTGAAGATCTTCTGGAACATGAAAAAAAGGAACAGCAGAAAAAGCAGCTACTGTCCGTACAGCATTCAGAAAGTGCACAACCTCACTCAATGATCAGTACTGCCATGTCCAACCAGGCGGCACCTCACCTTCAACAAGAAAGTCATCAAGCAAACCTTGTTGGACTTGGAATTGTTTCTAGACATCAGGGGATAGCTCCTACCCAACAATTTTGATCCTCAACAAAAACAACAAAGGCTTTTTTGGTGTCCAACCCAAAACTCCCTCTAGAGTCTAAAAAGCATTTTTTTCGGCAAAACCAAGTCATGTACTTGGCGGTCAGCACTTACTACAAGCCAGTGGACCACAACAGCAGGCTCTTCCACCCAAGCAAATCATGGGGCAACAGATGGTTATGAAGCACAACCGATGGTTATGCACACCCTTTGACAAATAACTTTTTTTCCCGCAGGGGTATTTTCTGAGAAATTCTGACTTTATTCCAAATACTTTTTAAGAATTTGTCGTAACTGCTGGTTTTTGAGTGTTAGTAGCAGTTTTTGAAATGAAAAGGATTGTGAATCCTTAAAGGGGTTGTCTCACTACATTGATTAATCTTACCTCAGCCTTTTTTTTTGGGGTTTCATTTTAAATTCAGGGGCGTGTTACTGGTTTCCACTAGGCGCAGGGAAGCCAGGTCTGTAGCTATAGAAACTATTTGCGGGCTGCCTATCGGGAGAGATAAACAGGTCTGTAGCTATAGCGACCTAGGAGCGATGCGCCCATACAAGAGAGGGTTTCTCAAATAGGTAACACATTTAAAGGACAGTATTTCAAGGTGACTTGTTTTTTCAAGATCTTTAACATAAAAAGCAATCCTTGAAGTGAACAACCCCTTTAAAGGGGGCTCTACCATGTTTCACAAAAAACCCCCTTGGGAACCGCTTTAGATTCAACTTTCCCCGTTTTACCCTGGTGGGCGTACAGCGTGATTTACATATTGCCGCTATTCCTAGTGTCCGTACAGGGCTTGGCAGGTGGGTTCAAACTGGTGCACAAAGCTATAATTTGTCAGTAAATTAGATAAGCAAGCTCTTGTTGGATAGAACAACTGGAGATAATACTCGGCAGGGAATGAGTTACCATAGTTGCACAGGGGAGCTGGAGATGGCGTGCAGAAGAGAGAGGGCATTTTCACACGGCTTATTCTGGGATGGGTTTTCCCCTATTGCGTGCGTACTGGCCCCCAATACGGCTGAAATCCATCCCCCGGATTACGGAAAAACCCCAGTTTCATAGAGACTATGGATTCCTTCTCCTCTCCCCGCTCGCGGGTTTTGCGAGCGGGAGAAAGTGACATGCACATTTTTCCCCGGGATACGTGCCGTGGACAAAGGATGCAGGGGGGCCCGCGGCTGCCCCCCCCGCTGCACGGCACACCCGAATTCGGGGGAAATCCCCTCCCCAATTTTCGGTGTGAATAAGCCTTTTGAACTTCGCCCAAAAATCTTTTTCCCTAAACAAACAAATCGAACGCAAAAGTATTTGATAATGTATTGATTTACGTTTTCCTGCATGTTTAAAGTTAACCTTGGCTGAAGAACCCTTTTCTCAAATTTTTTATTTTATATTTTCTCTCCATAGCCATATTAAATTTTTCAAAAAGGGAAAACTTTAGTTCAGGGGCCTTTAAAAATTTTCTGAGCGCAAGATTTTTTCAATTAAACCAAAAAAGGGACTTGTCCAGGTAGACGTTGAGGTTTTCCCCTTGCGAATTTGAGCCTAAAAAAGAATACAGTGTGATGTCACCAATGGCTTGTGTATTTAAGATATTTAGAGCTGTAGGGGAATGTAATTTCTGAAAATTAGTCTGGTACTCCTCTTCTAGATTAAAAGCTTTAGTTAAAATTTCACTTTTTTTCGACTTTTTTTTTTTTTTTTTTGGCCTTTAAATGTCAAAATTTAAATCTGGAAATTTTTTTCTGCAAGACATTTGGTCCAATCCCAAAGGGAAAAAGGGAGCGCTCAAGGGAATAAAAAAGGTGATGGCACAGGGTAGCATTAGTGTCACTCCTGGCATTAACAGGTTTGTACCACTTTTTTTTTATTTTGGCTTCCTTTTTCTTTTATTTTCTTTTTTTTTTTCATTTAAAATTTAAAAAGGTAGTTTTGGCTAATTATAAAGGTTTTCGTGGCCCTTTATAAAATTTGGGGGTTGGGCAAAAGCATTTTTTGCATTTAAAATTCATGGGGGGGGGAAAAAAATGTGTGTGAAAAAAAAAGGTGAAAGCCCTGGTTGTTTTAAACCCAAAATTTAAAAAATTATTTAAAAATTTTTTGGTTAAAATTGAAGGCCTTTCCCAAAAAAAATCGGCCCTTTTTGTAATTTGGGGTTTTAAAGGGGGGCGTTTGTCACTTTGAAATTTGAAATTTCTTATTTGTAGGGGCGATGTGTAGCAAAAAAGGCAGTTTGCTTGCACACCCCTGATTTCGTTTAAAGTAGATGCTGTTTTTTTTTGTTTAAAATTTGGTCTCCAAGTGTAAACCCTTGTTTTAACTGGTGCAAAAATCTTACAGCAGTACTGACTAAGATTTTTTCTTTCATGTTAAATTCTCCGACAAATTGACATTAAATTTGGAACTTTTCATTATGTTTTTTAAATTTCCCACATAGGGGTATGGTACCCCCTTAGCGGGAAGTGACTTCCTGAAAATTTGGCCGTTTCCAAAAACCTGGCGATCGCGGGGCGACCCACCGCGTTTGCAACTTGGGCCGGGGGAAAATTCCCCGCGGGCCGATCCCGTACCCACCCGGCGGAAGGGAGCTCCGGGGGGGTGATTCCCGCTTCTTTTTACCGCACCCCTGCATGGTTTGCGTTTATAAAGGAGGGGGGGGTTTGAGCCCCTCTCCCTGCCCCCGTGGTTTGCCGCACGGGTAGTTTTGGGCACCGATTCTTGTCGATCCAAAAAAGTAAACGGAATTTCCGAGGGTATCTGTGACATAAACCTTTGCCGCAATGCTTTGGTGGGTTTTCGGGTAACGGGTTTTTTTTTGGCGACCATTTACACGGTAGGGAGTACTTTTGAAATGGCCTCCCTTTTAAAAAACAATTGATGTTTGCTGTTGAAGATAAAGTGAAAAAAAAGTAAAAATAAAGTCAAAAGTAAAAAAAAAAAAGAAAAAAACCCAAAAATAAAAAAAAAAAAAGTAACGCCCTTTTCCCCCTTTAAAAAACCCCCAATTTGCCCCCAAAAAGTTCAAAAAAAAAAAAGGTTACCCTTTTTTGGTTTTCCCCCGGGGTTGGTAAGGCCCCCCCAAATAAATCTGTAAATGAAAATTTAAACCCGAAACAGTGAATTTCCCGTTTAAAAAACAAAAAAGTCACAGAATTTGTGATTTTTTACACCCTCCCGCTTTTTAAAAGGGAAAATAAAAAGCGATAAAAAAAACTCATACAGGGCCAAAAATTCTCCCTTTTAAAACTTTGGGTTCATTCCCGAAAAAAAGGGCCCTTTCCCCTTCTTTTTAAAAAAAAACCGGAAAGAAAAATTTTAAAACCCAAAGGTTAAAAAAACTTTTTTTCCTTCAGCCCTAAAAAATGGGGCCAAGGATGAAAAAAAAAACATGTTTTTTTTTTTGAAAAATTTAAATTTGTTTGTTGATTTTTTTAAAAAAAAAAGAAGTTAAAAAAAAAAAATTATCCCAATATGGGATGCAAAAAGGGTTTTTTCCAAATGTGAGGAAAATTTTAAAAAATTTTCGGGGTATTTTTAAGTATAAATTGCACCGCGGTGCCCGTTTTTAAAAAAAAATAAAAAAAAAAAACATCCAGGAATGCTGTATTTTGTTAAAAAATGTCCCCAAAAACCTTAAAAAAAGTAAACCCAAAGGGGGAAATTTCCCCCCCCATTTTTGGTACTAATAAAAATTTTAATTTATCCCCAAAAAAAAACCCCAGAATCAGCCCCTTTTTGGGAAAAAAAACGTTAGGTTCGAACAGAACAAAAAAAACGAATTTTTTTTTTGGCCCTTATTTTTTTGGGTAAAAGTAAAAAAAATAAAAAATTTTATAAAAATTTCTTTTTCCATTGAATTGTACGCCCCCCATAGTAAAGATTTCTGTCATTTAAAACTGCCGGCAAAAACCCTGTAAAATTAAACCCCAAAAAAACAATGGGGATTTGCTTTTTTCCCTCATTTTTTTTCCCCCAATCCCAAAAAAAAAACTTTTTAACCCCACTGAGCCCCCAAAAATGGCAAATACCCCCCTGATGATTCTTGAGGGGTGTGAATCCAAAAATGGGGTGTTTCGGGAAGGGTTTCACCGTTCTGGTATTTGGGGGCTTTGAAATGCAAAATGGCCCCCCAAAATCTGCCCCAAAAAACCCCAAATAGCCTCCCCCCCTTAAAACCCCCTTTGCCATGACCCAAAGCGTTTAACCCCTTTGTAGGGTTTTATTGCCGAATTTGGGAAAGAATTGGAAAAAAAAAGGTTTTTGGGGTGTTTTTTTTACAGGATTCTTAAAAAAATTAAACATTTTCGCAAAAATTGCAGATTTTGGGGGGAAAAAAAAAATTTTAAAAAAATTTTCACCCCTAACGAAAAAAAATTTTTTGTAAACCCCTTTTTTGGGGTCGAATTCACTACCCCCTGGATATTTTCCCTTTTTGGGGTGTATTTTCCCATTTTTTTTGGGGTATTTTTAAGGGAAAAGGTTTTTTAAATTTTTAGAAATTTTGGGTGCCCCCCCAAACCCTAAAAAGGGCCCCCTAAAAAAAATTTGGGTAATAAAAATTGAGGCCCCCAGAGCCAGTGGTCCCTATTCCTTTTGGGGGGGTTTGGGGTTTACCCAAATAATGAATGGGGCCCAAATATGGGTATCTTGAAAACGGCGGAAATCTGGGGAATCAATATTAAGTTCCCTTTCCCTGATCAATTTCCTTTAATTTTTTTGAACAATTTTTAAAAATTTTTTAAAAAAATCTGCAAAAAAGGGGAAAATTTTGACTTTTTCACTTAACTTTCCCTTTTAATTTTCCTGTGAAAACACCTAATGGGTTTAAAAATTTTCCTAAATGGGGGTTTTAACTTTTAGGGGTGTAGTTTTTAATGAGGGTCTTTTTATGGGGGTATTAAAAAAACGGGGGGGCCAAAAAAAACATTTTTAAAATTGGACTGGTTCTCAAAAAAAATGTATTTTTGAAAAATTTTTTTTGAAAATTTAAAAATTACTAAAAATTTTTTAAACCCCCTAATGTGTAAAAAAAAAAAAAAAAAAAAATTTAAAAAAAAATTATGACCAAACAGCGGAATATGGTAGATGTTTTTTTAAAAATATTTGAGTGGAATAATTATTTTTTTACATGCAGAAATTTTTGAATTTTTAAAATTGGTAAATGTTTAAAAATTTTCTTTTTTTTAGGGGGTTTTTTCAAATAAAAAGCTTTTTTTTGGCCCCAAAATTTTTTACTATTTAAAGAAACCAAGGGTCACGAAAAACGTTTAAATAATGGTTTAAAAAGGTTTAAAAAAAAAAATGCCCAAAAAGTTATTTAAATTTTAAAGTGAAAAATAAAGTTTTAAAAAATGGGGCTTCTGTAAGGGAGGCCAAACTGGCTCGGGGGTTTAAGGGGTTAAACCGGCCGGGTCAGTGGTTTTGTCCCTTTATTTGAGTAAAAAAAGGAAAAATTTTTCTGAAAAAAAACAAAGAAATTTTAAAACCTTGTTTCCATAAGGGATGGGCCCAATTTTTCTGTAAAAAGTTGCAGGGAAAAGGTCTTCATGTGTGGGGGGGCAGAGTAAGCAGGACCCTACGTTTTCTAAGGGTCCGGGCCCGGATTTTTATCTGTTTTTTAAATTTAAAAACCCTGTTTTTAAAATTTTTAAATTTTTTAAATCCCATCTTTTGTCCATCTAGGGAAAGAAAAAATTCGGGAGGGTTTCCCCTTTTAAACCTGCCTCCAGAGAACTGCTAAAAAAAAAAACTTTTGAAATTTAAATTTTAAAAAGTCAAAGAAGGGTGTAATTAAACTTTTTTAAAAATTGAATAGTGTGGGTTGAGAGAACTTTTAGATTTTTTTTTCCCAATGGATGAGGGATTGTTGAGGGGCCCGAGCTTCAATAGCCGAAAAAAGTATGGACAGGTGTTTTTGTTTTTGTTAAAAGAAATTTAGTTTTTTATTTTTTTTTTTCTAAAATTGCAGTCTTCTTTTTAAATTTAGGCAAAGGTATCCCCAGTAAAGGTTTGGGGTTTTCCCAGGACCCAAATGTTTCCCAACCCCAAGGCTCTGGGCCACCGGAACTGTTCAAGTAAGTCTTTTAGGCTGGAATTAACTATTTTTAAAAAAAGTTTGTAAATTTTTAAATTAAAGATGAAATGTGCAATTTTAAGCTAAAGAAAATTTTATTAATGAAAAAAATTTGACATGGATAATCAATTTTAAACCCTTTTGCTTTTGTCCCCCAAGAATACTTTTGTTTTACCCTTTCTTTTTAAAACCCCTTTTTGAGCTAATTATTTTTACATCCCCAATTTTTTTTCTAATTTATTTAATGTTAATATCCCAAAATTTATTTTTCGTTTTTTTGTCTTCATTTTGTTCTCCCTGCCTTCCCAAAGAGAAAACATTTTTCTTAAATTTAAACGTGGGCGGGTTTGGGCTTTTTGAAAGGGAAAAAAATTGTACTTTGTATGGTTGATTGGTTTTTCCAAAATTGAAAAAAATATATATTTAAAAAAAAAAAGGGTTTTTTTTTTTTTTTTTGGGGTTTGGCAATTTGAAACGAAATTGGGGGGTTTCATGAAAATTCCCTTTTTTAAAATGTTTTCGCATGTTGGTACAATTCCGGTGATAAGTTTTTCGTTAATTTTTTTTTTACATTTTCTGCAATGTTAATAGGGTTTTCTCACCACAGGCTTTCGCGGGAAGTGTTTTCTGTTTTTTAGTTTCAAATTAAAGGGGTGGGTCTTTTCCCATTTGGGGGGTTTCCCCTCTATTGGGTGGTGAACCCATACCCCTCCTTATTTGGTCTTCTGAGTCGTCTTTCATTTGTGTAAGCGGGGAAAGGGAGGGGATGTAACAGCACTGCAGCCCCCTGCAAGAGTCGTTCTATCCCTTGGAGAGCTGCCAAACCAAACCCCCCAAGGCCCCCCAAGCCCCTTGAAACCAGAACAGCTGCTTTGGGTTTTGTAAACCTTTAAAATTTTCACCCAAAAATGAAAAAAAGCGTGAAAAATCCCATTGCCCCCTTTTTTAAATTTAGGCAGGGGGTTTTAGGGGGGGAAAGCCAGATTTTAAAAGGGTTTGTGTTTTTGGGGGCGGGGTGGGGGAGAGTGATTGAAAAGTTAGAGATCAGAAATTTTGCCCAGATCTTCCCCTAGAGATGTCAGGGGGAGAGGAGCAGGAGAGCGGCCCCTTTTTTTAAAAAACGGATGTTTTAGTTTCATTTTTTACACAGCTCAGAGGGGAGTGCAGGCTGCCAATCACAGAAAAGGGGGATGGCCCCCCCCCAGGCTTCAGATTTAGTGTGGTCCCCTTAGGATTTGTAATAGCTGCTTTCCCAAAGATTTAGGAAATAAAAATTTATTGCAAAAGTGTTTTTTACTGCCCAAAAACTTTTTCGGATATGATCTATTGGGGGGTGTGGGTGAAACAAGGGGTGAAAAAGTGTTTGGGTTTTACAAGGGTTTCCCCCCCAAAGTTACAAAATTGGGGTATTTTAAATTTAAAAAAAAAGTGGAGAACCTCCCAATCCTGACCAAAATTCTTTTAGAGAAAAGTCCCGGGGGGTTTCCCCAGGCGGAAGTGAGAATTGTGTGACGGGAATTTTGGGGGCTTAAAAATTTGGGGGAATTTGATAGGTTTTCTTTAATGAGTTTTCAGAGCGCATTTTAAAAGTGAGGGTTGTAAAGTGTCCCGGGATAAAATGGGGGTAACATGTTCCAGGGAAGGTTTGAAATAGTGAAAAATTTGGGGGAGGGGGGGGGGGGAAAGTTTGGGGAGGGAAATGAGAGAGGATGTAGGGGGGTGCGCGTGTGGAGGCCTTATGGGGAGAGTGAGGGAGTTTTGTTGTTTCTGTCCTAAATTGGGAACCGTGAGTGACGGGACAGGGGTAGGGCTCAGTATAGCGGCGGGAAAAAAAAGATCCCCCGGTGGCTTTTCGGGGGCAGATTGGGAGGGAGGTTTACAGAGGGGGGAGCCCCAACATTTGGGGTTAAAGTATAAAGACGAGGGGAAAAATTAAGACCCAAAAAAAGAGTCTGGGTTGTTTCCACAGTAAAAAAAAGGAGGATTTGGAGTTGTTCTTGAGGTGCAGGTAAAGGGAGGGGGCCCAGGGGAAATTATATGGGGGGTGTAAGGCCCCAATCTAGTAAAACCCCAAGACAGGGGCCCTGTCCCGGGGGTTTTAGGGTTTGGTATTACCCCATTGAGAGAAAAATGAGGGTTTTTGGGGGTTTTTTAAAAGGGGTGGATAAATAGAAGTTCTTTTTAGTGGGGTTTTTAAGTTTTGGGGAGAGGACATAAATGTCGGGAGCCCATGGACAGAACTTTCCCATGGTGTTTGTAGAAGGGGGGGAATGATTTTACGAGAAGGGGGTTTTAATGGAGTGTTACCCCGTTAGAGGGGAAAGGGAAACCCAAAATTTGTAAGGTTTGAAAAATTTTGGGGGCTGGGTAGATAAAAAAGAGGAGGGGACTAAAAAACCGATGAATGAAAAAACCCGGGCCCAAAAAATTGGGTTTGTCTGGTATCCCTTGCAAGTAAAATTTGATGTCCCTTATTAGGGGCACGGGAAAGGAAGCCCCAAAAGTTTAAACATTGTAGCATATCTGAGGGGCACCATTTAAAGGCAAAACAAAAATTGGTCGTTGTCTGGGTAAATGCACCTATTTTTGTTGTTCTTAGTTCTTTTATATAAAAAATTAGGGCGTCAAAATTTTGGGTTTCCAAAATACCCCCAAAAAAATGATGCGTAATGAGACGTGGCCCAAAATGTTGGAGGAGGGGGGTAGCGCCGGATATCCTAAGTGGGCAGTAAACGGGGGAAAAAGGGTGGTTTGTCCATGAAAAACACAAAAAGATCTATTGATAAACACCCAAAAACCTTTTTGTCCAAAAAAAAATTTTTTTTTTATTTTTCAGTGCCCTCCCCAATGAAAAGAGTTCATGCCCCCGTTGTTTTCCATACCATCTTTTGAAAACCTTTTTAAAGGGGTCCATCAGGGAACAAAAACTCTTAAAGGAGTTGGTGACAAAATGGTTTCCCACCATTGATGTGTGCTTTTTTCTGTAACCACCTTTGATGGAAGTCGGGGGGATGAGTGAAGGGTTAAGGGGTTAGGCAAAGCCCTAAACCCGGTTTTGGTTGCTCCGTCCACTTTAAATTGGGGGAAAATTGGGCTTGTTTGAAGCTCCAAATTGAGGGGGGTACTTGTTTGTTCAGATTTCGAGTGAATCTCCCTGTATTTTTACCAGACCCTTTCCTTCAGGAAAAATGCATGAAAATCTTTCGGGTCTCTGCAGATACGCAATTTTCTTTTATCAGTATTTTCCGCCCCGTAATTGACTTTTTCGAGGAAAAATAAAATGAAAATAAAATCTTGTTTGGTCGGGTTTAGTTTTGTTTGTTGTTTTGGTTCATGGATTGTTTCTATGCTTAATAGAAGTGCTTTAAAAACTTTCTAAGGCTATGTTCACACTAGTTCTAACTTAATTTCAAAAGTAAAATCTGACGTGGAAGTCGCAGACAGTCACCTCTGAAATCTGTATGTTTTCTAGTGTATTATAGACATTTCATCAGTAAATTTCTTTAACTACTTACCGACTGCCCAGTTTCTCCGTAGGGACGTTTTGTAACGTCCCTGCAGTGAGGGCAGCTGTACAATTATTGTACCGCTTTGGGGGCGGAGAGCCGGCTACCAGTTGGCGGAGCACTGTTTTATACATACTAGCAGTAAGCCTGTCTGTTTCTTGCTTTCCGGCAGTCACAGGACCGCCGGGACTCTGTTGTTGCAGATGCTGCTGGGTCTTATCCAACCCAGTTCTGCTCTGTAGTAAGTACATGGGGTTAACCCCTGAATTTCCACTGTAAGTGGGGCTAATATACCAGCCCAAGTTACAAGGGAAACCAGAAAAAAGTGATGTAAAAATGTCTCCTGGTGTCTTTTTTTGACCTTTGATGGAGGGTGCAATATGTAAAATATTAAAAACAAAAATTAACAGCCCAAACAACAACTTTTAGACTCACCCCTGACTCTAAAACTTTGTATAACCTATATATAAATGTCCATGACCGAAAAGGGACACAATTACAAAACTTATTTTAGCCACACTACTGCTTGTGTTAGGGGAAAAAAAAACTAATGTAAAACTTGGATAAAAATAAAGCCGAACATATCAGAGCACGAAAAAGCGTTGTAGCATTCAAACCTGCATGTATTAAGAAAAAGGAAAACGTGTCAAGTCAGGAACCGGTTAATAGGCTTCCAAGGCAATTATTTACATGTCCGTTTTTCTTTTATCACAATATGGACTGTAAATCTTCATGATAAAATTAAACCAACTAAGAGATTTCCATCTAAATAAATGGAAGGCAAATTTAACGTGGAATTTGGCATGAAATCTGCATCAAAAATCCACATAGAAGTAGATGTGAATATACCGTTAGTGGTGATTTTTAACTGAAGGCCACTGTTACATTGCAGTATTTGGTTGTGTTTTGAATTAGTAATAAATAGGAATGGAAGCTACGCAGAGACACTTTAAGGGTTCGTTCACATGGCTTATTTTGGGACTGATTTCAGCCGTACTGCACGCCGTATTTGCGCTCCAATATGGCTGAAATCAGTCCCAGGCATTACGGTAATCCACAGTTCTCATAGAGAACTATGGATTACGTCTCCTCGTCGCTCAGCGAATCTGCCGGGCGGGGAGAAAGTGACATGCACATTATTTACGGCGTGTACGCGCCGTGAATAATGAATGTCTATGGGGCTGGCGAGCTGCCGGCCCCCCGCCCCGCCCCACTGCACGTCAGCCGTCGTAATTGTGGGGCGAAATCCGTCCCCGCAATTACGTCGGCAATAAGCCGTGTGAATATTGCCTAACGGAAGTTATTGCACCTCTTTCAGTTTTTGACCCTTTTCTGTCCAGTGGTCTATGAATACTGACCAAAATATTACTGGGTGAAATTGGGTGAAGAATGTAAAATTAGACTAAATGGCTCAGATTAGATTAGATTAAAAATCACATGGATAATCACCTAATGTGTTTTTTTTGTTTTTTTGTTTTTTTTTCCTCTTCTCAGGAAAGAACCACTATTGACCCCACTCAGCCTCGACCTAATCCACCTGCATTTGTCCAGGGAGTGATCAGTATGTATAAAACTAGTAAATGTATTCTTTTTTTTTTTTGGGCTGGTCCTTTGCTATAAAAATGTGCTCTAATGTGTTTTTAAAAGGGAACTTTTGTATCTAAAGTCTATACAAGTTTATTTAAAATGTATTTCGTTGCCAAAGGACTGTCGGACGTTTTAAGTTAGGCTGCTGCAGATCTATGGGAACGTTTTACTTTCTAGACCACCAAATAGCCTGCTGAAAAACTTCTGGTTTATGGGAGAACCTTGTTGTACATGTTGGGTGGGGGGACACATGCCAACAATAGTAAAATGTTTCATAAAGGTGGTACTGTAGGCCTTAATTTAAATGGACACGGCCAACAGTTTTTGTTTTTTGCATATATGAGCATTGTCTTTAAATTTTCTTTTCATTGGTTGTCTTTTTTTACATATATCATATCATAGTTACATAGTTTGTCAGGCCGAAAAAAGACATACGTCCATCCAGTTTAGCCTATGGTGCTAAAGTGTTGCTATAGTGTTATTATTTATTATATTATATATATTTATATATATATATCTAGAAATATTTATTATATATATTATATATATATAGTATATATATATATTTACAATATATTTTTTTTTTTAGTGTCCCTATGTACATTACTTCCTGGTTTCTTTCTGACTTTCCCTCTGTGAGTTATGATAGCACAGCAGTGTGGATTGCTTGACAAGTCTCTTCCAGGCTGAATATGACCTTAGGCCTCGTTCACACGGCTTATTCTGTGACTGATTCCAGCCGTACTGTGCGCCGTATTTGCGCTACAGTACGCCTGGAATCCGTCCCAGTCATTACGGTAATCCACAGTTCTCATACTGAACTATGGTTTCCGTCTCTCCTCCCCCCTCGGCGAATCCGTCGAGGGGGGATAAAGTGACATGCAATTTATTAACGGTGTGTACGCGACGTGAATAATGAATGTCTATGGGGCCGGCGAGCTGCCGGCCCCCCGCCCTGCCCCCGCTGCCGTTATTGACAGGACCTGACAAGTGTTAAAAAATAAATAAATAAAAAAAGGCTGGGAACCTACCCAACTGCAACAAAAGATGAACCCCTTATCCTTTTCATGTATCGATTTTGTCATTTTATGTGTCATTTTCAGTTGTATAGAAATGCTGAAAAAAAATACTGCCAAGAGTTCTAAAAAAAAAAAAAAAAAAAAACTTTTTTTTTTCCACCCCCAATCTTTCAGATGAAGCAGACCAACGTCAATATGAAGAGTGGCTTTTTCACACTCAACAGCTCTTACAAATGCAGCTCAAAGTGTTGGAAGAGCAAATTGGTGTGCACCGGAAGTCTCGTAAAGCTTTGTGTGCAAAACAAAGAACAGCCAAGAAAGCTGGACGAGAGTTCCCCGAGGCAGATGCGGAAAAGTCAAAACTGGTTACCGAACAGCAAAGCAAGATCCAGAAGCAGTTGGACCAGGTATGTGATTAAGTGTCTATAATTGAGCAACTTGTGTGGCCAGTGGTGGTGGCGTGGTGTCTTTGCCCCACAACTTTTTAGACTGTTTGACCCCCACCATAAGGGCTCGTTCACACGGCTTATTCTGGGACGGATTTCAGCCGTATTGCGCGCTGTATTTGCGCTGCAATACTGCTGGAATCCGTCCCAACCATTACGGTAATCCACAGTTCTCATAGAGAACTGTGGATTCTGTCGCCTCCCTGCTCGGCGAATCCGCCGGGCGGGGAGAAAGTGACATGTTCATTATCCCGGCGGGATACGCGCTGTGGATAATGAAAGTCTATGGGGCCGGCGGGCAGCGCTCCCGCTCCGCCCGCCCCTTACTCAAGCCGTAATTGCGGGCGAAAATCGTCCCGCAATTACAGCTTGAATAAGCCTTGTGAACCGGGCCTAACAGTGGCCAAGCCACAGAATACTCCATACAATAAACTACACCTTGTGCTTCACCTTTACTTGCCATCACATCATGGCAATTTGCAGTAAACAAGAGTGCATTTTTGGCCACATGGTTTATAATCACAGCTGGGCTCCTTCCTGTACCCTAAGGCAATGTTCACACGGCTTATTTTGGGAAGGATTTCGTTCCGTATTTCGCGCCGTACTGCGCTCAAATACGGCTGAAATCCGTCCCTGTCATTACGGTAATCCACAGATCTCATAGAGAACTATGGATTCCGTTTTGTCTCCCTGCTCGCGAAATGCGGGGAGAAAGTGACATGTCAATTATTCACGGCGCTATACGCGCCATGGATAATGAATGTCTATAGGGCTGGCGAGCTTCCGCCCCGCCCTGCCCCCCGCTGCTGAGCACATGGTGTAATTGCTGGCAAAATCCCGCAATTACGCCGTGAGTAAGCCATGTGAACTCGGCCTAACTCTGTAGGTTAAATTTAGCTGTGTGACTAACGTATCAGTTGTGTGAGTATTTTTACTGCAGAACTGTTACTTGCCTTACGACTTTTCCAGAGGATAGGTTGTTCCTTCCTTCTCTAAGTCTATCTACCATTTCATTTTCAGGTTCGGAAGCAACAGAAGGAGCATACCAACCTAATGACCGAGTATAGGAACAAGCAGCAGCAGCAACAACAAAACTGTGGTGTCCTTCCCGTCAGTCCAAATCAGAACTCTAGGGTGTTGACCAAAGCTCCAGTTGTCGGTGGACATGGTTTACAACCCCAGTCCTCTTTGCCACACAACCAGCTTGTCGCACAAGCTACAAATCTACATGGTCTGCAGCCTGGTTTAACCATGCAGACGCAGCATGGCGCATCTTATGTCAAGTCCCTACCCCAGCAGCATCAAGCTCAGGGGAATAATGCAGTCCTTCCTGGAACATCTGGGGGATTTTATCCAACACCTCAGGCTCTGCAGGGTCTTACTGCTGAGCAAAGAATGATTCAAGAACGTCAACTCCAGCAACAGAGATTGCAGCTGGCACAGAAACAGCAGCAGCAACAGCACCAGAATTTCCCACTTTCTCCTCAGAGCAACTTATCTCAAGCCATGTTGGCCAAGCAGCATGGGTTGATTGGAAATTCTCATGGTTTGGTAGTACAACAATCTCCCTCCCAGGTTCCTCAGACTGTAATGGGTCATTCTCAGTCATCTGTTTTACATCACACATCCCAACAAAGACATATTTTAATTGGTCAGCAACAACAAAGAGTCTTGGGTCCATCGCCAATGGCACAACAAAATGTTGTTGGACCTCACCTTGTGTTGTCACAGCCTCAGCAAAATCTGATTGGAATGACACATCTGCAGCAGCAGCCAGTGTTAAATCCAGGAGGAAGTACATTGGGGCAACAAACACTAACAGGACAAGCCCAATCTGCAATTGTAAACCTTCCTGGTCATTCTCAAAGTATTCACTCGCAGCAAAATATGAATGCCAAGGATGCAAACCTGAGTGAGGGCTCATTACTTCATGAAAGCACAGAAACTCAAGGACAGCAACTCGGTGTTCAGCAAGCAAATAGCAGCCCTGATAACCAAGAAGCTAATGAACAGCAGTCTCGGGATCAGCTGAGTCGTAATTCTGTTGGCCCACTGAACCAAGAAACGGATTTGCAAACACCCTTAATGGCAGAGGATGGCCAAAAGTTAAATCGGCCTTCTGATCAAGAGCATGCACTGTATGATTCAAGCAGTCCATTGCAGCCCTCTGTAAGACAGCAGCACCATGGTATTCTGTCTCCACAACAACCAAATTTGCAAAGTCTTGGGACACAGCTGAGGCCAGATCAAGTGCAAAACACTACTCAAAATCCTCTCGGTCAAGATAACCCACACATTTCTGCTGCTGCATCACAGCAACCAAGTCTGGTACAGAGAGTTGTGGGCCAAAGTGCAGTCCAGACGCAGGGAAACGAGCAGGCCAAAGATAATTTGGGGCAGCACCTGCCTAATACGTTAGGGCAACAAAGACCAACACTAAGTGGACAGCAGACTCCATACACTTCCAACCTGATGGCATTACAGAACACTCAGCTCATGGCTCACATAAGGGTTCAGCTTCAGGGAATTATTGCAAAGAATCCCCAGTTACGTCATTTAACACCCCAACAACAGCAGCAGTGACAGGCCATTTTAATTCAGAGACACCAACAAGCTCAGAGCCAAGCTCTTAGACAGTCTACAAGCCAGGATCAAATGCAGTCTGCACATTCAAATTCTGCAGTTCCTAATGGTACTGGTGGAAGTCAGGCACCATTAGGAGGTATTTTCCAAGTTCGACAGGTAGGAGCTGAACAAGTGCAGTCAAATTTTGAAGAAAGTCCTTCTGTAACCACACAGAAAGCTGCCCCAGAAACTACGGTAGAAGCACCACAAGCTACTGAACTTGATCAGAACTCATTGTTAAAATCGCCAGTGGGAAGGTATACTAGTCAACATCCGGAAACTTCTTCAGGCCAACAATCTCAGACCACTTCAGGCCTAAGACTTATGACCCATCAGCCTCCACCTCAGTATAGACTTCCTCAGCAAGTATCGTCCACTCACCAACAGGCAGCACAGTATCAAATACAGCAGCAAGCACAACATCATCCGCAAAATCAGCAGTTGCAGCAGGCACCACAGGGTCAGTCTGTTCAAATGCAACAAACCCAGCAAATACAACAGGTTCAACCACAAGTGCAACAAATTCAGCATTCATTACAGCAACCCCTCCAAAGTCAACAGCAACTGCAGTCTAAACAGCAAGTGCATCAGTTATCACAGCCACAGCTAGTACAACATCAAATGCAGCAGGTCCCACAACAGCTCCAGCAAGCAAGGCAGCAACAACTGCAGCAATTACATCAGAACCAAATGACGCAAGTGCAACAACATCCGCTACAAGCACAGCCATTGCAACAAACACCTGTGCAGCAGCAGGTTCAGGCTCTGCAACAAACACCGCAACAGCAATTGAACTTGGCTCAACAGCAGCAATTGACTCAACAGTTACAGCACGTGCAACAGCAGCTTCAGCAGTTGCAGCAGACTCGGCAGCAGATTCAGCAGATGCAGCAGTCTCCTCAGCAGCTACAGCAGCTGCAACAGGTACAGCAGCAATTGCAGCACACGCAGCAGCAGCTACAGCAATTGCAGCAACAGTTGCAACAAGCGCAACAGCAGCTGCAACCTGTTCAACAGTTGCAGCAATTGAAGCAAATACAAGTGTCTAATAATCAACAGCAGATTAGTCAGTTGGCACAGCAGCAGCTTCAACAATTGCAACAAACTCAACAAAAACAGCAGCTCCAGCAGTTGCAGCAGTCTCAGCACCAGCTCCAGCAGTTGCAACAGACTCAGCAACAGCAGCAGCAACTTCAGCAGTTGCAGCAGTCTCAACAGCAACTTAAGCAGCTTCAGCAGTTGCAGCAGACTCAGCAACAGCAGCAGTTGCAGCAGTCTCAACAACAGCAGCTCCAGTTGCAGCAGACTCAACAGCTCCAACAGTTGCAGCAGACACAGCAGCTGCAGCAGACCCAGCAGCAGACTCAGCAGCAGCAGATCCAGCAGTTGCAACAGACTCAACAGCTGCAGTTGCAGCAACAACAACTACAGCAGTTGCAGCAGTCTCAACTGCAACAGACTCCGCAGCAGCTCCAGCAATTGCAACAGCTTCAGCAGACTCCACAACAGTTGCAGCAAACTCAGCAGCAGCAAGCTCAACAGCAGCTGCAGCAGACTCCCCAGCAGCAGCTCCAGCAGTTGCAGCAAAATCAGCAGTTGCAGCAGTCGCAGCAACAATTGCAGCAAAATCAGAATCATCAGGTGCAACAGCATCTTCAGCTGCAGCAGACGCAACTCCAGCAGAAACCTCAGTTGCAGCAGTCTCAACAGCAGAAGTTTTCACAATTGCAGCAGACACAGCAGTTGCAACAGAGTAAGCAACAGACGCAACAACTTCAACAGTTGCAGACTGCCCAGCAGCAAGTTCATCAATTGCCACAAGCGCAGCAGCTGCAACTCATACAGCAGGCACAGCAACAGCAGATACAACTGTTACAAGCGCAGCAGCTGCAGCAATTGCAGCAAAAACAGCAACAGCTGCAGACGGTTCAGCAAACACAACCAGTACCAGAGACCCAACAAATACAGCAACAGATGCAGCAAATACAGCAGCAGCAACAGATGCAACAATTGTTACAGAATCAACAGCAGATTTTGCAGCAGCAAGCTAAACAGTCACAGGGGTCACACACGCAGCAGACGGTGTCTCAAGTACAGCAGCATTTACAGATTGGTCAAGCAAGAGTCCAACAATCGCCACAAATGGAAAGTGTAATTCAACAAAATGAAATGCACCAGAGCGAGTCCCCATCCCATAGTCATACTCCAATATTACTGAAACCAGAACAGGTGAAGTCAGAATCTCCACATCCTGAGAGCTCTGAAACAGGTCAACACATTGACCAGTCACTGGATTCAAGGACAGTGAACTAGCAGCCCAG
The DNA here is from genome assembly GCA_025379985.1 of Phyllomedusa bahiana. Taxonomy (NCBI): domain Eukaryota; kingdom Metazoa; phylum Chordata; class Amphibia; order Anura; family Hylidae; genus Phyllomedusa; species Phyllomedusa bahiana. The sequence goes on along the minus strand of JAODAL010002683.1, from coordinate 36,145 downwards.
CAAAAGGAGCATGGCCTGATGCAACACCCCAAACAAAGTGAACAGCAGCAGATACAGCTGCAAGCGGGCCAGCCATCCCTATCCTCTTTCCAGGTGATGCCACAGCAGGGTCAGCAACCTGTGCAGCAAATTCAACCATCACAACAGGTTCTCCAGCAGGCACCGCACCCATCTCATTTGCAGCAGAATTCACAATCCATGCAGCAAGGTCATCAGCCGCAAGCCTTGCCGAATCAAACGTCTCAAGTGCTGCAACAGTGTCAGGGACAACCAACAAACCTGCAGCAAATGCAGCCTTCAAACAAGAATAAAGCACAGATGCAGCAGCTGCAGAATGTGCAGGTAGCTCACCAAATGCTAAACCAACAAATGCCCACACAAAACTCGCAGCTCATTCAGCACATGGCACATCCGCATAACCCACTACAGCAGATACAGCTGAAACAATTGCAACAGAAACAAGCTGCTCACATACAGCTAAACCAAACACAATTGCAGACGGTCGCGCAGCAGTCCTTTGAATCTAAAGCTCAGCTGCAGCAGAATTTAGTTCTGCAAGCTCAACAGAAAATCCCGCAGCAATCGCCTCAGGTTCCGCCACCGAATTTGCAGCAGTTAAAGCAAAGCCAAATGCAGCATCACAAACAGCTTCAGCCTCATCAGATACAACAAGTGCAGCACATTTTGCAGTTAAAGCAACAAATGCTCAATCAGCCGCCCCAGAAACAGCTTCAGTTACAACAACAGCTTCACCTGCATATACAGCAGTTGCGCCAACAACAAGCACAGTTGCAACTAGAACCAAAGAGAGAGCGTTCTGAAGTCTTGGCTGCATGTGCTGGTGCTGCACCAACCTTGCAGACTCCGAGTCAAAACCAGCCCATCGGTGAGCACGAAAGTGCTACGGAGTCTGGTGCGAATCCAGCATTGGCTCAATCTGCCCAACACAGCGTGATACAAAAAACAGCTGCAAACTCTGTTTTGTCTACTGCAGCTGAATGTACCCCGAGTGAGAGAACCTCTGAAGTCCGCAATTCCTCTGATCCCCCATCAGAGGAGCAACTAAACCCTGTAAAGGAATCGCAAGAGACCGAATCTCTTGAGGTTGGTAGCAATTCTTGCTGCAGTGAAACTGGGGAACCTTCCTCCAAGGTGGAGAGCATGGAAATGGATCAGACTGTGCAAGAAAACAAAGCTGGTCCTGCCGATCCCTTTGAGAATGGGGAAGGGGTTCAGATCACCAAGCTTCCTGAGGGGTCTGTGGAAGAGAGCGTTTCTGGCAGGGAGGACATCAAATTAGAGGCAAATAGTGAGCCACAAAGTATTGCAGCCAAAGGGGAGGCCGGCCATCTGCTCCTGCAGAAACTGCTGCGCGCAAAGACTGTGCAGCTCGCATCGCAGCGCTCTGCAGATGGCATTCATGCCGACATCAATGGGCATATTGACAATAAGCTGGCTGTTCTGGAGCAGAAACTGCAGGCTGCACCTTGTATTAAAGAGGTATGCAAGGCTTCATTTTAGCAATGTTTTAATGTCTGTCTTAGGTTATGTTCACACGGGGTATTGCGGCGTGTACGGTACACGCCGCAATACACAGTGTGTTTCGGAAGCTTGCGCTGATCAGTGCGTACTCCCGAGGCAAGGGGGGGCACCGGCCCCCTTAGACATGCGTTACTCACGGTGAATAATTGACATGTCACTTATCTCCCCGCGTGTACAATACGATTGTATTGTAAGCATGGGGGAACGAGGCGTAATCTATAGTTCTCTATGAGAGCTATGGATTACCGTAATTGCTGGGCGCATTTTAAGCACAATACGCGGCAAAATACGCCTGCAATTACGTCTGAAAATAAGCCTTGTGAACATACCCTTAAATGTATCTTTATGTACAGGGAAAAGGCCGACCCAATTTAAAGATCCAATCTAGAAAACTTGTTTTATTCAATGTATTAAAAAAAATAAATAAATCTCTAACGATTGCCAAGAGGAAAAAAAAGAGCAGCTTGCGTACTTTTGTTTTGGACGGAGCCACCTTTCTTACTCGTAGCTGGCCTATATTTTTTTACCTTTTCCCTTGGCCACGGCTTTAATCACACGCCGTGTGTTAAATACGTTTTTGGGCACGTTTAACGGACCCCAAAACCTATTTAACAATGCTCAGTTGTGATTACATTGGTTTTCAATGTAAATCCGTATTGTCATTCAGACTGCTTTTTTTTTTTTTTTACATACGTTTTTGCATTGTGTAAAGCGGATGCGTTGAAAGAATGGACATGTCATTTCTTGATCCGTTTTAAACATTGAAACGCCCATAAAAACTATATATATTTTTGCAGTCCAGAAAACGTATCCAAAAAATGTACCTTGTACACTTTTCGATGCATTTAACGCAGTCCGTTTTACGTGTTGCAGAAACTTATCCAAGACACTGTGTGAACATACCCCAATATAGATGTTTTTATGGTCTGTTGGCTCTTCAGAAGTTGCTGGTTTTGTAATGTTTGAGGACATCTTATAGCAACCATGCAACTTGATGGAAGATAATGGGCCTTATGTATGAAAACTGTGTAGGGGTAAGACTTTCTTTGTTGTCCATAGCAACCAATCAGAGCTCCTCTTCCATTTCATATAGTGCTCTGGGAAAACGAAAGCAGAGCTCTGATTGGTTGCTATGGGCAAAAAAAGTCTTACTGCTAGACCGTTTTCCTATAAATGGCCCAATATATAAAGGAGTGGCGAGCTGGCCTTTTTTTTTTTTTTTTTTTTTTCCCCGACCGTGAACATATTTAACTCTGAATATGTGTCGATTTTTTATTTTTGTCACCACCGCCCTAGCTGGTTCTATTTTTAATGGCACTGTTTGGGGGGTTGAAAATTCTTGGTGGTTTCGGTGCAGAGGGGGTGAAAGGGAGAATAGTCTAAAACAGCAGTTGGGAAATTGGGAAACGAGACAGAGAGAGGGGGAAAAAACGCAATTCCTCCTTTTTTTTTTTTTTTTTCTGTTCATTTTATGGAATAAATGATTTAGTATTGTCGCAAGCAGAGGGGCCCACATGATAAACCTAAAGTGATGTTTATATTGTATGGTGACCAGAAGGAGAGAAAAAAAACACAATACTACAGAATTAGCATAGTCATACCATACTATAAGAAAAATTGTTTAAGTGTGGTATATGGTGTTGTGTGTCTTTTGTTTTTTTTTCCTTCCCTTTTTTGCTTTTGTTGATTCTTAAAAAAAATCCATCACCAATGCTGCTTAGTGTATCTTCCGCTTTATAACCAGTTATATTCCTGTGATGCCTTTTTGGGATTAGAGAGGTGTGATTCACTGTTACACTAGCCTCGCTGCGTGTTTTTAGGTCAAATGATAGCGGACTACAAGAGACATCCAGCTAATTTGTAGTAAGAAGTATGATACATTCATGAAGTGTAAGGGTATGTTCCCACGGCGTGCTGAGTCCGTGTGAACGGACGCTTTTAGCTGCGTGTTTCGATCCGTCGGACCCTAAACGGACCCAAACAAGTATCTAATAATGAGCAATGTGATTTACATTGCTTTTAATATGAAACAGGCACCAGCGTTCAAACAGCCCTATAATAAACTGTAGGTTGTGATCCTGCTGCATCCAACACACATCCAAACATCCAGCTGCGTGTTGCATCCGTTTAGGGTCCGATCGCCAATGCGTTTTTTGGATGCGATTTTCGGATCCAAAAACGCAGTGTGAACAAGCCATAAGCCTCCCACAATCCTGTTGGGTGTGAATGGCTTACATTTCATTAGACTTCTAATTGAAGGCTTTGTAGACAATGGGATTTTATCAGAAATTTACTTGGATCAGGAAATCTACATATTTCAGCTTTAACACATTTATCCTGAATTTGCTTTCCAATGATAGGATGCTTTCACACATTTTTAGTGTTTTACTTGCAGAAATGCACAGCATTTAACTGCCTTTATTGCTATGCATTTCTGCAAGTTATAAAATGCAACGCGTGAAAGCACCCTTAGACCTGGTTCACATACGTGGTGGAGGTTCTGTTAGGAACCTCTGTCACCTTTTTCATTAGGAATGAGGAAAAAAACTGGACTGCTTTTTTCATCTCAACAGACGCCACAGTGGAAATCCGATGGACCCATTGTAATTAATAAGGTCTGTCAGACGCTGGGGGTGTCAATTGTGGATGGATCCCATGGCTTTTGTTTTCATGGAACGAAGCCTAAACCATTCACAACAATAGCAGAATGTCTTTATGTTGAACATCTGAAATTATGTAATATTAACCTTGGTTTTAATTTTTTTGTTTTTTTGCTACTCAGGATGCTTGTGCAAAGAAGGCTGTACCCAAACCAAAACGGACACAAAAGACCAACGAGAGAGTACAGAACTCCCGCAAAAAGATTCGTAGGGAGGACAGCTTGAAATCCCCAGAAGCTATTGTGAAACAACTGAAGCAGGTATTTCACTTTGCTATAAAGCAACTTTAAGCTTAATAAGAGTAAATAGCAACTTTCTAGGCTTTCTGTGAAAGGATTCTCCAATCCAAGTTGAACGTAAGAAAAATTCACAGTACGCCAACAAAATTTCCAAAGAATAATTTTGATCCTGATGTGGCCGCTAGCATCTTGGGTAAGTTAGATCTGGTAGGACGGGAGACACTTTATATGGCAGTACATTACCAACCGAAAAGTGCAGCAGATGCTGTTCTACACAGTGCCTCACGTCCTAGCAGATACAACTTGACACAGATCCAGCCAGGAAGGCGATGTTGTCTATTGAGCTTGCATTTATATACTTTACTTTATGCTTTTTATACAAATTCTTTCAAAATTTGTATAAAAACCGTAATAAAAATACATTGATAGATTTTAAATTCATGTATCTGGAAATATATGAAGATTCTAATTGTTTTAATGGAACATATGATTGGAAAATTTACATTTACTACTAATGTGTGGTGATCAATAAGACTTCTTGCGTAAATTCTGTTAGGCACAGTTCACACTGCTTATTGCCGACGTAATTGCGGGACAGATTTCGTCCCGCAATTACGCCGGCTGCCGCGGGGTGCCGGCATCTCGCCGGCCCCATAGACATGCATTATTCACGGTGCGTACACGCTGTAAATAATTGGCATTTCACTTTCTCCCCGCCCGGCGGATTCGCCGAGCGGGAAGAGGAGACTGAATCCATAGTTATCTATGAGAACTATGGATTACCGTAATGACAGAGACGGATTTCAGCCGTATTGCAGCGCAAATACGGCGCACAGTACGGCTGAAATCAGTGCCCAAATCAGCCGTGTGAACGGCCCCTTTGGCGTGTTCTGGATTATTCTGAAGGTTTACAACCATCAGCCTTGAGTCCTGGATTTTAAAAGATGTCTTGAATGAAATAAATGTATTTTACGGAGTGGAATAAGTAATTTGATGACTTCTGCAGCTCACCTTTCAGCTTTGCTGTATGGACTAGAACACTATGAGCAGAAAAATTTCATCACTAAAAAAAAGAGAATTTCATCACGGTTTGTTGTAATGCTTGAGCCAGGATAGTAATGATATAAGCACAGAGCTCTATCTGCATATTTGTCATCTCTCCTTGGGTTCTGGTGGAGAAGGCTGTACTCAATCACTCATCTGTAGAACGTAATCGTCTATTGATCTTCCTCGGTTAACTTCCATTTACTGTAGTTGCAATAAAGCATGTGCACCCTGCCACATTATGCAGGCAATATAGGAGGGCTGTGTGTGTCTCCAATATAGTATAAAAGTAAGATGTCAGAGAACAAAAAAAAAATATTATATATACTTAAACCTAATAAAGCAAAAATAAAATGGCATTCCCTTTTTAAATTCACATTTGATTTTCTTATCTACTCTATATTTAACATAAAGTTTGTGTGTTGGGGGATAGGGGGTCGAGGCAGTTATATGTATTTTAAAGATTAAGACTAGGGGAGACATGTATGAAGGAAGGCGCGTCAAAGTGAATTGTCGAGTCTCATTTTCAGTGTATAATCCACCTGAATGTATGAAAGTGTTTTGTGCGCTCATAAATGGTATAAAAAGTTCGACGTACCTCGCTTGTGAGTTAGGCGCATTATGGAACTTAGGCGCATAAGTAATGCACCTAACATGTATTAAGGTTATCGACAGACTGTAAATAATAGAAGTCATTAGAATAGCATGTCAGTGAATAGAAACTATGGGAGTGATCCTGCTTGGAGGACCACAGGTCCCAGCAATGCCTGTGCTGTCCTGGCTCTTGCTGTATATAGAATAAAGCAGAAAAAATAAATTTCAAATTTAATGTAGTAAAAACTTAAAATCTAAAAATCTGAACAACATAATCAGTGGGTTTTTTAATGTAAAATTTGTTTTAGATTCTATTAATTTTAAAAACATTTTATAGGAGAGTTTTATATTTTGGGGATATTATATATTTTTCTATTAATTTAAATGATCATAGTTTTCATTACATTTAAATAACATTTTATACAGTTTGATAATTATAATTACTTTTTATTATTGTAATGGTGTAAGTTGAGAAATATTGGACGTTTTTGCCCCTTAGGCCATGTTCACACGGCTTAATTGCGGGGCGTAATTACACCCCGCAATTACGCAGTGCGTATGGGGGCAGGAGCGGGGGGGCCGCGCGTATACGCCGCTAATAAATGACATATCCCTTATCTCCCCCCGCGGCGGATTCTCCGAGCAGGGATAGGAGACGTAATCCATAGTTCTCTGAGAACTGTGGATTACCGTAATGACTGGGACGTATTTCAGCCGTAATTCGCGCAGTACGCCGCAAATTACGTGCTGAAATACGTGCCCAAATAAGCTGTGTGAACATGGCCTTACAGCAAATCTAGCTCCACTTCGACTCCTCAGGCTCAGGCAGACCACACTGAAATAGGTCTGCCTGTTCGATCAGTAATGCTCCTAGTTTTGCCGAACCACATTCATATATGTGTCTAATACTACGAGTGTGGTGCGACACGCGCCCAGAACGTCCCCTCATGTTGGGCGCATTCTCAAGTGTCGAGTCTTACGAACAATGCACCTAACACATAGGTTATGCGCATTAGACATCATAGCCGGCTCAGGTGCATTGTATGCCAAAAAAATGGGTTAAAAACCCTTTCATACATGTCGCCCTAAAAGTTTAAAAAATATTATAATTGTTTTAAATAAATTGCTTTTATGACCCTTTTACAGGAGCTTTCTCTGTTGCCTTTGATGGAGCCTTCGATTACAGCAAACTTCAGCTTGTTTGCTCCATTTGGCAGCGGTACTCCAGTTAATGGGAAAAGCCCACTTAAAGGATCATTTGGCAGTGGTGCTCTGGAGAGTATCCCAGACTACTATACCCAGCTACTCAGCAAGGTATTTAAATAATGTAATACCTGGAAGTAGATGTAGAGGGGCTGGTTATTAAATGTTTAACCTTGAATCACTTTATTTTAAAGAACAACCTCAGCAATCCCCCTACACCGCCTTCATCTTTGCCTCCAACTCCACCTCCTTCTGTACAACAAAAAATGGTAAACGGCGTAACGGCAACTGAAGATCTGAATGAAACTAAAAAGGAATCTGAGGGCAGTGCAGAGGCAGAAGTTAAGAAAGGTGCGTTGACTCCTACAGTACATAGATTTCATAAATTGCAATAAATGGTCTATAATGCATCTAAATACCTTCTAACACTTCTCATATAGGTACAGATGAACGGAGCTTGGACCTTCTAGCTGCACTTCCTACTCCTCCACACAACCAAAGTGAAGATGTCAGGTGAGAACGATGAACATGTCTGTTTACGTGAAGCAAGTTGGTTTTATGCAGAATTTTAAAAAAGCGTTTTTTTTTTTTGTTTTGTTTTTTTCATACAGAATGGAAAGTGATGAGGAAAGTGATTCTCCTGATAGCATTGTTCCAGCCTCTTCCCCAGAAAGTATTCTTGGGGAGGATACACAGCGCTTTCCGTCACTGTGTGACGTAAAAGAGGAGGAAGAAGAGAGAGCCTTGTCTCCAGTCATACCGCTCATTCCTCGTTGTCCCATACCAGGTTGGTTGCCGTTTTAGTGAACTTATTCAGCCATTCATAGAACTGGCTGTCCATTTATTGCTTCGTTTCCCTAGGTCCCACCAAAAAGGAAGTTGCTCTTATGCTTGCCATTCTGTATTATAAAGGGGGCTCCACAGTCTCACTAAATGGATGCACGGAAAGCGTAAATGCAAGGTTAACAAAGAGAAAAATTCCAGCATCCCAGAGATGTTTACAAAATCAGCTTTATTCTAACCATTGAAATTCCCAAAAAACAGAAATTACAATGTGGTTTGATCATTTTAATGTTTAAAATAATGCTGGTTTTCTATACTTTTTTTGAAACATTTTCTGAGATTTTTTTTTTGTTTAATCCTATAAGAAAGGGCTATCTATCTCCATGAGACAACCCCTTTTAATCTAATTCATAAAGTACTCCATAATATCTAGAATATAAAGCGGCAAACTATTAACTAGACTGGTGCTGAGGACCAGTAATGCCGGGGTCCTCACTGCCACCTCCCTCTCTATACAACGACAGTAGGGCAGAGGAGCTTGGAAAGGAAGTGGGAGCCCCAACCCATTATCAGCTGTGTGTGTGCATTTCTTTGATCGCAAATATACATAACAAATACGTGAAAACGAAGAACTCGAGCTTTTTTCTTTTCCACGTTTAAGCAGGAAAGCTTTACAGGCCTTTTTTTTTTTTTTTTCTTTCCCCCCCCAAAAAAAAAGTTGAGCAATAAAGGAAACAAAATACAGTATTACAAAAATGCGTCCCCACTTCTTGAGGTCCTTTTGGCTCAGCAGGTTGTTTTTACTTTTAGCACACTTTGTGGCTTGTTTTAATTGGTTACGGTACTATAAGGCTATGTTCACACGGCTTAAACTGGGATGTGTCTTGCCCCGTATTTCACGCCGTACTGCGCTAAATACGGGCCGAAATACGTCCCAGTCATTACGGTAATCCACAGTTCTCATAGAGAACTATGGATTACGTCTCCTCTCCCCGCTTGCACAATACACCGAGCGGGGAGAGAAGTGACATGTCCAATTATTCACGGTGTATGCGCACCGTGAATAATGAATGTCTATAGGGCCGGCGGGCTGCCCCGTGCCCTGGAGCACACGGCGTAATTGCGGGCGAAATACGTCCTGCAATTATTGCCGTATGAACATAGCCTAAAAGCTGTTAAATAAATTAATGACTGCTGTTAAGAAACCAAAAAAGTGTAACCCTGCTTCCTCCAAGCTGAGTGATAGATTCTATATACTATATCCACGCTAACACTATATATATATATGATTGTCAGCTCTGTGGGTCAGTATTGTATATGTATGTTACTTATATAATACTGACCCACAGAGCTGGCAATCAGTCTGCAACTATATGATATTGATTAGAACTGTGGGTTAGTATTATGTATTTACAGTGCAAATGATTGAATTGCAGACTATCAGTTCTGTGAGTCGGTATTATAAATGCACATTACATATAAAATACCAGCCCACAGAACGAACAAATAATATATATATATATAGATATATATAGATATATATATAGATATTTATGATATATATAGATATATATATAGATATATTTATAGATATATATATAGATATATATATATATAGATATATGGATGGATGGATGCTCGCTCACCGGCCACTTTATTAGGTACACCTGTCCAACTGCTCGTTAACACTTAATTTCTAATCAGCCAATCACATGGCGGCAACTCAGTGCATTTAGGCATGTAGACATGGTCAAGACAATCTCCTGCAGTTCAAACCGAGCATCAGTATGGGGAAGAAAGGTGATTTGAGTGCCTTTGAACGTGGCATGGTTGTTGGTGCCAGAAGGGCTGGTCTGAGTATTTCAGAAACTGCTGATCTCCTGGGATTTTCACGCACAATCATCTCTAGGGTTTACAGAGAATGGTCCGAAAAAGAAAAAACATCCAGTGAGCGGCAGTCCTGTGGCGGAAATGCCTTGTTGATGCCAGAGGTCAAAGAAGAATGGGCAGACTGGTTCGAGCTGATAGAAAGGCAACAGTGACTCAAATAGCCACCCGTTACAACCAAGGTAGGCAGAAGAGCATCTCTGAACGCACAGTACGGCGAACTTTGAGGCAGATGGGCTACAGCAGCAGAAGACCACACCGGGTGCCACTCCTTTCAGCTAAGAACAGGAAACTGAGGCTCCAATTTGCCCAAGCTCATCGAAATTGGACAGTAGAAGATTGGAAAAACGTTGCCTGGTCTGATGAGTCTCGATTTCTGCTGCGACATTCGGATGGTAGGGTCAGAATTTGGCGTCAACAACATGAAAGCATGGATCCATCCTGCCTTGTATCAACGGTTCAGGCTGGTGGTGGTGGTGTCATGGTGTGGGGAATATTTTCTTGGCACTCTTTGGGCCCCTTGGTACCAATTGAGCATCGTTGCAACACCTTGTTGAATCTATGCCACGAAGAATTGAGGCAATTCTGAAGGCAAAAGGGGTCCAACCCGTTACTAGCATGGTGTACCTAATAAAGTGGCCAGCGAGTATGTGTGTGTGTGTGTGTATGTGTGTGTATATATATATGTGTGTGTATATATATATATGTGTGTATATATATATATATATGTGTATATATATATATATATACACACACCTACAGCACTGATCCATACCTATATGATCTAGGGCACAGGCATCCGCAAACTGCGGCCCTCCAGCTGTTGGGGAACTACAACTCCTATCATGCAATCTGTAACAGTGGGAATGATGGAAGTTGTAATTTCCCAACAGCTGGAGGGCCGCAGTTTGAGGATGCCTGATCTAGGGTATGACAGCCTGCCTGGCTAATATAACTATAAATATGGCTGCCAGCAGCTTCTCTGCACACATGGCCGAGAAGGAGCAGTTTAGGCACCAGTGCTCGCGTCTGTTTACTGTAGCCTCCACTATTAAAGGCAGCATCACAGTAGGTCAGGTCTAGGCGGAGACTATGGGAGAAGCAGTGATTACACTGTTCTCCCGATCCTTTCCTGCATCACAGGAAGCCATGGTGGTGGAGCTTGTCACTAGCAGTCGCTGCATCGTTGGTTCTCTTCAGAGATCCAAAAATGTGGCACTACAGCATTAAGGGCCGGGGACAACTGATTCATGCAGCAGGCATTTTATCATGGGCACAAGCCCAGCATAAATGTGTAGCGGAGCCCCTGGAATGTACCGCTGCCACCACGCTCTCTAGCTGCTCGGGAATGCCGATAAGAGAGCTTGCAGACCAGTTCCAGTGGTCGCTCCGTTAAGAATGGAGACCTTTATGGGGCATGATGTAATTAAAGCCTCAGTTCGTAACTTGGGGGCTACCTGTAATTTCTGTTCATGTATGTATGTATTTATTTATTTTTATTTATTTTTTCGTAGCCTAAAATCTTTTATTCCGAATTTAAAAAATGTCACTTTTACTTTCTCACTTATTCTTCTTTTAACTGTTTCAAATTTGGGATGATAAAAAATAAAAAAATCACTTTGTGGGAAAAAAATGCTCTCAGATTGTTCTGTTGCCTTTATCTTCATACAACTAATTGCAGAAACTTTCACGTACACACCTCCTTTCACATGTGCTCCTGTCACAATGCAGATTGAAGTAGGTCTTAAAACCCTACAGAGTTACAACAGTAGATCTCCACTCTTGAATGTTGCTTATCCCTGGTCTTGATCCTATGTTTGTTTCATAGTCTGTTTCATGTTTAGAAGGTAAATTGTATCATATTCAATGTTGGTTGATCTGTCAGTAAAATATTGGTGCTCATTAAGGTTTTCGTTCATCCACTAATTTGTCTCAATAACTTATTACAGTATTCCCAGATGTAAAACCTACAGAATCCCCGGAGTCTGCTGATAAGACAGCATTAAATGTTCCTGGAGGGACAGTATCGTGGGATAAAACGAAGGGCAGTGAAGTGTCTGTCATGTTAACAGTGTCTGCTGCAGCAGCAAAGGTAGGATAAGTAGTGCTCAACAAATTAACGTAAATGAACATGTATTCAGAGTTGTTTAGTTTTTGCATCTGTTTTCATATCTAGAACTTGAATGGCGTAGTTGCTGCAGTAGCTGGTTTACTGAGCATCAAGTTACCAAATTCTTATGAAGTACTTTTCCCAGAAAGTGGTGTAAAGAATAGTGTCGACATAAAGAAACCATTGGACCCCTCGACAGAAGGTACGTGTGCTCCTACGTTGAAGTTTTTGTCCATGTTTTGTTTGTTGCTTAAAACTTTTATTTGTATTTATTTAATTTTAAAAAAAACTACCCATCCAATATAATGTTTAAATTTTTTCTAAAGTGTTTTTTCTTCTAAAAACAAAATCTGGTTAGCACATACGTTTTGAAAAATAAACGTATAGGTGCACACTGTTGTAGCAGTCAATAGCTATGCAAAAACAATACAACATCAGCAACACTCTAAAGGCACTAAAACCGGTCAAAGAGGGCATAAAAAAATTTTGGGAAAAGCATTTCTGCTACTATGAAATATTTGAAAAAATTTGAGGTTCTTAGTGTACATTTTTGACCAAAACTGTAAATGCCCACCTACCGCGGCAAGGTGACCCCAGTTCAGGTGGGAACCTATGCTACATGCCACCTCTTTTGGTGTCTGTTCAGACCTTCACATTTCAGGGTTAGAAGGCTCCACCCGCCTACACAATCTTTTTAATCAGATCAGGTTTGTAGTTGGAGCCTTCTAACCCTGAAATGTGAAGGTCTGAACCGACACAGAGAGGTAGCATGTACCGTGGGTTCCCACCTGAAATGGGGTCACCTTGCCGTGATAGGTGGGCATTTACAGTTTTGATAAAAAATGTACACCAAGAACCTCAAATTTATTCATATATTTCATAGTAGCAGAAATGCTTTTCCAAAATATTATGTCCTCTGACCATTTAGTGCCTTTAGAGTGCTGCTGATGTTGTATTGTTTCTACTCCTAAAGCTTTAGGGGGTGATCACACAGCATATAGCGGCACGTACCTGTGTGTGCCACTATACGCCTACTGTTAAACACACACTGGCCAGCGCCTACTTTGAACAGCGCTCTGGCTCACATTCAGTGTTATTTTCCACTCAGAGTGCTAGGATTTTACCGTATTTGCAGGGCACATTACAGCGCAGTTATGAGCCGAAGTACTCCCCGCAAATACACCGTTTGAACATACCCTTATTGCTTCTGTGAAAAGCAGATTCCGCAGATAGACTAGTATTTGTCTTTTGATGTAATGACCAAATTAAAGGATAGGCTATTTCTTTATGATCACTGGACGTCAGACGTCTGGGACCCCTATTCATTTTGACCACCGTGCTGCCTTAGTGCTGTTGCTTGGAAGCGCTGGAATCCTGGGTTCAAATCCCACCAAGGACAACGTCTGCAAGGAGTTTGTATGTTCTCCCCATGTTTGCGTAGGTTAATGGGTTAATCTGGAATTTAGATTGTGAGCTCTAGTGGAGACCAGGACCAGTGTGAAAAAAGAATCTGTACAGCGCTGTGAAATATAAATGGATAAAAAAAAATTATATTCAAGGGGCCACAGCACAGCAATAATTTAGCACGGAAGATTTTTTTTTTTTCTGCAGTGTGATTCTCCTGCCAACTTGGCCCAATTTACTTAACTGAGGCTGTGTAGACCAGTTTTTTACTTTTTACATCAATCTGTGAGGAGATCATAACATTTTGTATATGTGATCATTAAGGGTATGTGTTCACACAGCGTTTTTGGATTAGAAAATAGCCTCTACAAACGCAGCGTAAATCGGATCCAAAACGCATGCAACCCGCAGGTGCATGTTTGGATGCATTTTGGCTGCAGCAGAATCGCACCCTATAATTTTAAATAGGGCTCCTGCTGCTCCTTTCGGACCAAGAATTGAACGGATCCAAAAAACTCAAGTAAACGAATCGGCGATAACACGTCTGAACGCCGATGCGTGTTTTACATAGCAAGCAATGTATATCATACTGCACATTGTTAGACGGATCCAAACACACGTGTTACTTACAAACGAGTTTTATGTCTGAACAGCAGAATATTTATGAAGTCACCCATTTACCTTTTTAACTCTTAAATTGTAAATGCTATGTTTACAGGTGATATATCAAGAAAAAACCTTCAAGGCCTGATGTGGTTTATAATACTTTCATTGTTTCTTCAAGATACAAACAACTTGATACTTCGTACTTAGTGCATAAACATATAGAGATACAAAGTGGTAAAACCTGACACATGTAGAAGTTGGCTTAGTCCTCTTATTCAGTCTCCCAGGGAAGAAAATGGAGACGCTGGATCCTCAGTGGTTAAGACCAGACCCTCAACAGAGCTGAGATGAGAGACCGCACATCCTAGCGATGTTTCGGAAGATCAACTTCCTTTCTCAAACATCTTGAATCATCTTGCTTGAGAAAGGAAGTTGATCTTCCGAAATGTCGCTAGGATGTGCGGGCTCTCATCTCGGCTCTGTTGAGGGTCTGGTCTTCACCACCGAGGACCCAGTGTCTCCATTTTCTTTCCTGGGAGCCTGAGTAAGAGGACTAAGCCAACTTCTACATGTGTCAGGTTTTACCACTTTGTATCTCTATATGTTTATGCACTAAGTACTAAGTATCAAGTTGTTTGTATCTTGACGAAATTAAGAAAGTATTTTGAAGAAGCAAGGAAAGTATTATAAACCACATCAGGCCTTGAAGTGCATTTAATGGGGTTATGAAGAGGATACCTCAAACCAAGGCCACGGTTGAATGTGCACGCACTATATTGCAGCATTAACTCTTTTGTATCGCATGTTTTATAGGTGATGCCAGTGACAAGGACAGAGCTCAAACAGGAAAACTAGAGAATAGCACTGACTGGCTCAAGCAGCTTGATGCAGTACTCCCTGGATACACACTAAAGAATGAGCTGGACATTCTTACTCTTCTAACACAGGTTATATTTATGGGGCTTTTATCTTAAATGGGTGCTCCCAGTGCAAAAACATTTTTATAAACTTGTCTCCCAAATTTAGGCACATTTTCAATGTACTTGCATTACATTTTCTGTTGACTTCCTGACTTAAGTAGTTCTGGGTCTGGACACACAGGAAGCAGCTCTGTGTCGAGCAGAGGAGATTGGTTGACTAAAGGGGTTTGGCTTTTTTCAGTGCAGCCGTAGAAAGCCATACCTCATAGGTCCTATCCCCCAATGCTTTTAACATTGAAATATGGAATTGGGTTGTCTACTGAGGTTGGGAAGAAGACGGATAAGCACAGCAAAGGATCCTTGGACTTGTATTTTTACAGGACCCAGCAAAACCACTTTCAAACCAAAAATGCTGATGCTCGGCTGCAGAAAAGGGAGGATACAGCACAGGAAAGCATGAATAATTAGCAGATAAAACCTCACAAGGGGAAGCATAAAGGCTTATTTTCTTCTACTATTTCATGTTTCATGTCCCATGCATGCATTTGAAAGGCACAGCTGGTGGGAAAGAGGGCTCTAAAATTAATAAATAGGTTTTTGGCTGCAAAACGTTACCTAGACAACAGGACTGATTGCAGAATTTTAGAGTGACGCTGGGAGAACAATGTTCAATCTACCTTTTATAAATAAGTTTATTTTGGTGGAGACCTCTTATTGCATTTTCACCTGAACTCCTGTATCTGTTTTTTTTTTATAGGAGGAAACTGTTGTAGAGAAGACTGTAAATCATTGTTATGTTAATAATGTATCCAATCTGGATGTTCGACAACTTCCTGTGTTACCTGAAGAAACTTCTCCTCCTCCTTCTCCATTTTCACCTTCCCCTGCTAGTCCTGTTGAACCTCCTGCTCCAGAACCGCTTCCTGCTCTTATAACCCTTCCTCTGCCACCACCTCAGTCCCCAAGTATTGATGAATGTATGGAAGCAGACAAAATTAAACAAAGGGCACGCCCCTCAGAGGAATGTGTGGAAGAATCACGGCCAAAAATGAAGAAGTGGAAAGGTCTTCGCTGGAAGAGACTACATATCCTAATCACGATCCAAAAAATCACCTCTCGTAATTGTGAGAAGGACGTGTGTGAGGTAATAGAAAGACTTGGCACCACTCTAAAGCCGGACACCTTGACTCCAGATCTTCGTAAGTGTTGCTTCTGTCATGAGGAAGGTGATGGAGCTACTGATGGACCTGCACGGCTTCTTAACCTGGATCTCGATCTCTGGGTTCACCTTAACTGTGCATTGTGGTCTACAGAGGTATACGAGACCCAAGGAGGTGCACTGATTAATGTAGAAGTGGCACTGCATCGTGGGTTGCTTACAAAATGCAGCCTGTGCCAGAAAACGGGTGCCACGAATAGCTGCAACCGTATACGGTGCCCAAATGTCTATCACTTTGCCTGTGCCATCCGTGCCAAGTGCATGTTCTTCAAGGACAAGACTATGCTTTGTCCAATGCACAAGCTAAAGGGGCCTTGTGAGCAAGAACTGAGCAGCTTTACAGTCTTCCGGAGAGTATACATTGATCGTGATGAATTGAGTCAGATTGCCAGTATCATTCAGCGTGGGTAACGTATACACATGTTCAGAGTTGGGGGACTTGTTTTTCATGCCATTGGCCAGCTTCTGCCTCATCAAATGCAAGACTTTCACAGTGTCACTTCTTTATATCCTGTCGGATTTGAGGCCACACGAATTTATTGGAGCATGAGACATAGTCATCGCCGATGTTCTTATCGCTGTAGAGTGTGTGATAACAATGGTCGGCCAGAATTCACTGTGCAAGTTATTGAATATGGTTATGAGGATGTGATCCTGAGAGACTCCTCTCCCCAAGGTAACTATTTCTACTTAAAACATAATCACCCTTGCTAATTACTTGCCAAATGGTAGTCCTAGCATGGCCTGTCACCTTTTACAATGTAGTCATACATCTTTAATAGCAGTCAGCTGTTCTTCTCAACTCTCGGGACCAAGCATATGTGTGTTTTTTTTTTTGTTTTTTTTTTAAATGGAGGCCGCAATTTGTTTGGCAGTGGCCTAAATCCAACATGCCTGTCCTTCTTTCACCTGGCTCAACCATTTAGTCCAAAGATGCGTTTGCTTCACTCGCTACCCTGCGTTAATCGGAGTGCGTCCTCTCTCTCTTTTGCTGCTAAACATGCCACTCGCATACTATTACATTTTGCTGTGTAAATGAATCCGTAGAGAATGGAGGCAAATTATAATACCTGCCTTGTTTTTCCAAAAATAAGACAGGGTCTTATATTTTCATTTTCAAAAAAGGTCTAGGGCTTTTTATTTTTTTTCCCTTTTATATTTAACATGACTGGGGCAGACACTGCATGCTGGGACAGTTAGTTCCTTAGCAGCTGCTGTGAGACTACAAGTACCAGCGTGTATGTATACATACATTCACCCCATGGTTTTTGACTATAGGTTATGTACTGTGTGTGTCTATTCTTTCAGTGCCTTATTTTGAAAGTGTGACATGCTGAGGAACTAAAAGTTCCAGCAGCCACACTTTAAGATGATGGATTGTATGTGTGATTGTATAAATATGTGAGTGTATATGTGTATGTGTGTTTATACATTGAACTTTCACTTGCACATTGCACTCTATGGCCTGGGCTGAAGGACCTGCCAGTCATGTGACTGTTACATCATCTCAGGTCCTTCAGCCTGAAAACACTGGAGGTTTCCTCAACCTCCAGTCTAACAGGCTGTTTATGGGGGTGGTTGGGGCTCAGAAACGGCACTGCCCAGGAGGCGGGCACCAGGTGACATCACTCAGTAGGCGCTGACTAACGAGGGCTTATTTTTGGAGTAGGGCTTATATTTAAAGCCTACTCCAAGAATCTGTGAAAATCAGGCTAGGGCTTATTTTTGGAAAACCACGGTAGGATAATCTTGTCTACAAATTACAGTGAAATTCAGTAAATCCTTTGCATCTGTGAACAATCCCCTATTTTTCCAGTTTTTCTATTTTTGTGTGTTTTTGGCAAGGCTCTGCACTGCATAGTAGGTTTGTTAATTTGAGCTTTCATGTGAATCGCTTCACAGCTTTCCCCAAAACACGAGATTTAAGAAACTGAGCTTTCTCCACGTTCTTTATTAAAGGAGTTGTCTCCCCACAGGGTTTCAAAGAATGCATGAAAGAAATTCTGTCACTTCCTGGTTCAGGCTAATTTGCATAAGCTCCATGCTTGTACAGCTATGTTGTGCTTTCAGATGCTAAATTAGATTAGATTATCTTCTCAAACTACTCAAAGAGACTTCTTATCTGATCCCCAAACAAAAGCCCTAATTACAGAGCTGTTTACTTGAGATAAAATCAAGCTTTTTACTGTCTGGCAGTCACAGGACACTGACTGACACTGCTGACCTTGTGATGACTCACTCTCTGTTATCTCATTGAACAAACACCTGGGGAATTTTTTACGGGTCCGTTACTGAGGAACTGAAATAGCCATGGAGGTAATAAATTCACTTGTATCTCTTTAGGGAAAACAAGGAAAAAATGCAATATTTTTTGGAAAATGTCTTTATTTTGTGTTCCCTACAATTTGAAAGCTATTCTTTGTAGCGAGACAACCCCTTTAAAAGACACCTGTTTTTGAAGGAAGCTATTTTATCCGTTTCTTTTGAAATTTGCCTACTATTTTTTTTGACGAATACATGTTTATTGCAATCATTTTCTATCCACCTCAGCTCTCTGGAATCGCGTTGCGGAACCCGTTGCACGCATGAGGAGAGAGACAGGAATGCTGCGCCTCTTCCCAGAGTATCTGAAAGGGGAAGAGATGTTTGGACTGACACTGCACGCGGTGCTGCGCATCGCCGAGTCTGTGAGTTATTCTAGTTTTGTTTTTTGCCATTAAAAGGGAATACTTTTATACCCCATTATCATGCACTGAATAAATGAGTTCAACAATCATATCATGGAAGGCATACTAAAAATATAACCTTTATTTAGAAATAAAGTAATGAAGAATGTTTTAAATAATTTAGTCATATATATTTGAGCCGCTATAAGAAGAATTATTAGACCATCATATACAAAGGAGTATATAGATGATAATACGGCACACCATAGCTGTACAAGGACGTTAGGAGCCATATGCTCCGGGTCCATAGTTATCTTTGCACCGCTATCTTTTTCGCCTGCCAATCTTTTGGCCCCTGAAGAGGTAGGGGTAGGCACCGAAACATGTTGGGACTCAATTAAAGTAAGACATATTTTTCTTATCCTTTTGTCCTTATTTTGTTTAGGGTAATATAGGGTAATTTACATTAGGGGCAGATTCCTGACGGGATCGTCCTTATCAGTACATTTTCATTGGCACGTTTTCTAGGTTAGGTTAACACTAGGGCACCATATAGGGCCTAATAGGGCTAGATTATACAAGTACCCTAAGTGTTATCATTATTATCTTTTTTAGCCCTGTCCCTTATGTAGGTATTATCTATATACTCCTTTATTTATGATGGTCTAATACTTCTTCTTATAGCGGCTCAAATATATATGCCTAAGTTATTTAAAACATTCTTCATTACTTTTTTAATTATTTCTAAATAAAGGTTATATTTTATTTAGTGTGCCTTCCATGATATGATTGTTGAATTCATGAAATATACCCCTATATAGTCACTTGTAGAGGTTCTGTTGTTTGACTGAAAAAATGAGCTTTGGATTTTAAAATCCATAGAATGATCATTATGTAAAAAATGGAGGGCTAGCTCCATTGAATGAAAAGGAGGCCAATCCACATGTAGATTTGCTGTCAGATGTGGATCCCCTTTAAATTTGCCATAAGTAAATCCTGTGCTTGCAGACATTGCTTTATATTTAATTTCTGTATCCACTCCTAGTTTTGATAGGGAAGCAGGGAAGGGTGCTGTTTAAAATTGCACTGTGCACTATTTCATGTGTGTGTGGCAGGATTTAAGTTGTCCAAACCAAGAATTGACAGATTTTTTTTTTTTTTTTATTTTTTCCCTTGCCTTACTTTGTAGTTACCTGGAGTAGAGAAATGTCAGAACTATCTCTTCCGGTATGGTAGACATCCTTTAATGGAACTGCCGCTCATGATCAACCCAACTGGCTGTGCCAGGTCTGAGCCCAAGATCATGACCCACTATAAACGGTAAGCTTTCTTTATAAAAAGTTGAGATGAAGGCTATAATTTACTTAATACAAATACAGTTTAAAAACTAGGCACTCTGACTCTCGGGC
The DNA here is from genome assembly GCA_025379985.1 of Phyllomedusa bahiana. Lineage (NCBI taxonomy): Eukaryota > Metazoa > Chordata > Amphibia > Anura > Hylidae > Phyllomedusa > Phyllomedusa bahiana. The sequence goes on along the minus strand of JAODAL010002683.1, from coordinate 15,859 downwards.
TTGTGTTGGCGATTGCTACGGTATGCTACAGTCAGTTAGCTATGGTATTGCCATCTAAAACCTTTTAATGGTGTTTTAGTCATTTTTCTTTTCCGTGTACTGATGGATGTTTTAGGCTATGTTCACACGGCTTATTTTGGGATGGATTTCGTTCCGTATTTCGCGCCGTACTGCGTGAAATATGGCTGAAATCCGTCCCAGTCTTTACGGTAATCCACAGTTCTCATAGAGAACTATGGATTCCTTCTCTCCCCGCTCGCCGCATTTTGCAAGCGGGGAGAAAGTGACATGTCAATTATTCACGGCGGGATACGCGTTGTGGATAATGAATGTCTATGTGCCGACGCCCCGCCCCCGCTCCACGGTGTAATTGTGGACGAAATCCGTCCCTGCAATTACACCGTGGATAAGCCGTGTGAACATAGCCTTAGGCTTTTTTTTTTTTTTTTTTTTTTCAGAAGAGAAAATAAGACCATTCGCTTTTTTCTTGCAGGCCTCATACTCTTAATAGCACTAGTATGTCCAAAGCCTATCAGAGCACCTTTACAGGGGAGACAAATACACCTTACAGTAAGCAATTTGTGCACTCAAAGTCATCCCAGTACCGCAGGCTGAAGACAGAATGGAAGAGCAATGTCTATCTGGCTCGTTCCCGAATACAAGGACTAGGGCTATATGCTGCCAAAGATCTGGAGAAGCACACCATGGTGATAGAATACATTGGCACCATCATAAGAAATGAAGTTGCAAATCGTCGAGAGAAAATTTATGAAGAACAGGTGCGTTTAGGATATATCTTACCTGGAACTTAATGCCAGAAGTCTATGCATTTTATAATACTTGTAAATACTTCTGTTTTTTACAGAATCGGGGAATCTATATGTTCAGAATTAATAATGAGCATGTAATTGATGCCACTTTAACTGGTGGCCCTGCTAGGTAAGTATAGGTTTAAGACAAAAAATAGAATGCCAGAAGAAGCAAATTTTGGATGTTTATTCCTGTTTAAGAATTTTTTCACCAAATTTATAGCAAAATTTTCAAGCTTTATAATAATAAACAGCACCTTGTGTTTTATGTTGTGAAAGATTAGTATTTTTCTTTTGTCTGATATTGCAGGTACATTAACCATTCCTGTGCCCCTAACTGTGTTGCTGAGGTAGTCACGTTTGACAAAGAAGATAAAATCATAATCATCTCCAGCCGCAGGATACCAAAAGGAGAGGAGGTAGGTGTTTCCGATTCTTAAAGGTTTTTCAGATTTCCTGTAAATCCAGTTTAAAAGTCTTTGATGCGAACAGACTGGACTCCAGGCTAATTCAATTTACCAACTGATAGGTATGTATTAATCACTTGTCAGCGGTGACACGGCAGACTGTGAGTATTGGTTACTGCTACAAGATGGTGGACACTAAGCCTAGTGTTAGTATCTTCCACACAGTCTATAACAGTCTTACAGACACTGAGTTAATCTGTTTTAAATGGAATGTCATAAAAAAATGGCATATTGTTTAAAGGGGTTGCTCACTACATTGATTCATCTTACTTCAGTCCTGTTTTCTCAGTTTCATTTTTGAAATTGCAGGCCTGCAGTGACTAGCTGCTAGGACACCAGGTCTGTAGCTATAGCGACCTGCGCTGGCAGTCAATCAGGAGAGATCGAACAGGTCTGTAGCTATGGCGACCAGAGGGGCTGATGCAGCCCATACAAGAGGGGATATTTAGGAATAGGTAGGACACTGCTAATGGACAAATAGTGCAAAGTGTATTGTTTTTGCAAGATCTTTACACGAAAAGCAGTTCTTGTAGTGAGAACCTCTTTAACTCACTTTTTTTCCATTTAAATACATTTTTTATTTTATTTTTTTTTTCTTCAGTATCGCTTTCAATATTCTTAATAAGTCCTGCAGTTTTCACTTTGGCCACTAGGCCTAATCTGTAATTTCCTGTTCTGCAGAGAGCTTTTCAGCAGTCTGCTTATCAGTACAAGCAGGACTGAAGTGAAAGGTGACACCAATGTGTATAGATCCACCAGTCACAGTAGGAGACAGTCACAGCTCCACCTCCCTGCACAAATTTACTTTTTTCCATGTTTCAGGTCATGCTTAGAAAACTCTCCTATAAAAGTCAATGGGACTGATCCAGTTCTAAGACTCCTATGTGCATGGAGCTGCTGAAAAGCATCTCTCTAAATGCTGTTAAAGCAGTGCAGGCAAGAAAGCTTTCCCCACAATCTTATATAGACGACCGAATTGAGAAATCTACAATCCGAAAATAAAAACGGCTAAGAAAAGAGTATGTATCCGTGTCTTGTTTTAATAACTAAAAAAAAAATAGGCGACAGATTCCCTTTAACTTAGAGTATGTTGGAGAGAGGCCTCCCTGCTTGCATAGCAGGCTACCTTATTTTAGTTTATTTTCTTTAAAGGGGTTGCCTCGCTACAAGGATTGATTTTTATGTTAAAGGTTTTGCAAAAACAAGTCAGTTTGCAATATATGTCCGTTAACAGTGCCCTACCTATTCCTAGATATCCCCTCTTGTATGCTCTGCATCAGCTCCTCAGGTCACTATAGCTACAGACCTGTTCAATCTGTCATGATAGGCTGTCAGCACTGGTTGCTATAGCTACAGACCTGGCTTCTAGTGAAGCCTAGTAGAAGCCAGTAAACTGAATTCAAAATGAAACCAAGAAAACAGGACTGAGGTAAGATGAATCAATGTAGTGAGACAACCCCTTTAAGTTGGAAAATGATTTTAATACATGTGTTCTGCAAAGTGACATGGTGCACACAGTGCCCTTGCCAAATAAAATAAGTGACATAGGAGCACCAGAGCTCTTCTGTCGTCTCCTCCCCTCCATCAAGCTACCCACAAAACCTCATTGAAAAGCCACCCTTGCTACTGACTGCTTTAATTGGCAAAATGTAACTGTGACTCCTTTGTTCTGCATTATCAGCTTATTCTGCCATCTTCCTTGCCCCTGCTTTAAGGTTTTACTAATGCCTTCACCCAGCAAGGCAAGGACTTAATTGGGGGAGGCCTCCATTGCTAATCTGAACTGCGCTTTCATGGTAGACAGCCTTATTTCTGAAGTCTGGGAGATGAACCAAATTGAGGGCCCTATATCTTCAGTATTGAAGTTTTACACCAAGGTTTTTCCTAACCACGGACTCTGATGAAGCAAACAATTAAAGTTTCTAGACGTGCATTTTTTACTCTGTTTAAATGCCTGGATGTGAAGACCTACTGGCAAAGCAACCAGCGTCCACTGTGGTAGAGCTAGTCTCTGCCATTAGGATAATGGTAGCATTTCCCATTGGAGACACTACCTCTTTTAGTTTGCCACAAAACCTCGATGAAATTGTTAAAACCAGTCATCCCTTTCAGGAAAAGACTCCACTGGGTTTCATTTTGGAAACTGGTAAACTGTTGGCATGCTCCATTACATACAGTACACCATTGGTCTGAGGCTCTTTGCCGTCGGCAAATCAGTCAGAAATAAGTAACAGCCTATTTTCTATTGATTTCAATAGAAAATACGGCTCGTCGTTCACACGACGCGTATTTCCGTGCCGGATTGCCGCCGCGGATTGACGACGGCAATCCAGGACGGAAAAACAATTCACATGTCAATTATTTACGGACGGATTCACCACCTACAATGATTGTAGATGGTGAATCCGTCGGGAAATCAGTTACAAATACTTCCCACACTTAGTGGCACTTATTTGCAACTGATTTTCAACTGATTTCAGAACATATTTACCATCGGCAATCCGATGTAAATACGTTCTGAAATAAGCCGTGTGAACATAGCCTTAAGGATTATGCAGCTGATCAAACATCCAAAAGCTCTCCAGTGAGTCATGTTTGCACACTCTAGTCTTTTGGGTGTAAGACAAACCGGCACAACTTGGGGACTAAAACTACTCGTACTGGACTACCCCCGTACTACCACAAAACTTTGTGGTGTCTTCCATTTGGATGTGGATTTTACACAGGCCTTGCCTAGAAGTCCTTTGGTGGGCCGCAAGCCGGCCATATGTTGTGCAGGCCTGATATAAGACTATACAAAATTATTTCTTAGGCTGTTGGAAGACAAAGCTCTTACTTGTCCCTAGGCTTTTGGTCAAAAAGTAGGCACATCAAATGCAAAATTTAGCTAAAATGGCTTCATGGATCCCACATCTTCCTGATGGCAAGCCCTATCTCAGATTTGCTTGAGTTCCATTAAATTAGATTTAACACCAGGAGCTGGGGTCTGAAGTATGCATTTCATTTTACAAAATTGAGCAGATTTCCATGCCCCCAGACTGATTGATTTGCTCCGTTTTTTCTAGATATGGTGCCGTGGACAACCACCCCTAGGTAGAAGTTTAAATGGATTTTACTTCATTTTTCATCTTCTAGAAGAAAGTCCTTAAACTTAGTGTGCCATTCGTCTACCTAAGATGGTTCTGGCTTGCTAAGATTGACCTCCATCCTTGCACCCCGGTTACAGTTCTCTTCTCCAATCATTCCCCAGGGTCTAACCCTTCGCAGTCTTTTGACTGGGCTCCTGTGCTTGGTAGGTGTCCTGTACTATATGGACAGTCAGTGCCACTCTAGCTGCCTGTTTGAAGAATCGGGTGGTCTACAGCTCTTTAGTGTTGCCAGGGTAAGACTAGATTCTGTTAGAGGTTAAGAACCATATTCTGACTTTGTCAGTGGCCCACATTCTTCTGGCAGTCTACTGGTTAGTTAACTTTTTAAGAGGGCATCTGGACCCAGGTGAGTCATTTTCATCACCTGACTTGCGCAGTTCTTAATGTGGTTATTCCGCAGATCAATTTATTTTTATTTATTTTTTTTCACCCAGGATTTAGAGGATCATGAAAGCTGGCACACTTAGTTATTGCCTTGTCAGGCATAATACATCCACATTCTTCAGTTTTCTGGCTGACATTCATTGGTACCTAAGTCCATGTCCTGACAGCACGGGTTTTCAGCCGGTTTGCGTTTTTTCAGACTGCCTGAAAAAACCGGCCAAAAATTAGCACAATTGGGCTCTATGGAAAACCCGTGCAGCAGTCCCCACTGCACGGGTTTTCTGCCGGTCGGTTTTGCCGCCGGCAAAACATTAAACTTGTTCATTCTTCCGTCCGGTTTTCGGACGGAATATGAACAATTCAGTGGGAGGGGGGAGGACTGTTCTCCGGACGGTATTTGTCCACTGCCGTGGGAACATGCCCTAACTCTCCAATGCTTGAATCCTCCTAGTTTTTTGGGAGAACTTTTTTTTTTTTTTTTTTTTTTATATCAGCCCTGAGGATGGAGTCGCCTCTCTAGACAGCATACCTGTTAACACAAGAGTCCTGAGATCTTGCCGTTTCTCTGAACTAGTCACTACAACCATGCAGAAGTCTTTGCCTATCTTGTATTTACAAAAGAAACCCCAAGTTGTCTTTCACTAAGGAGACAGTGAGAGGGCTAACTGCTTTCTCCTCTTGTCGAAGTTGTTTTTGACAGTTTTTTTTTATTTTGTTTTTTTGTTCCAGCAGCAATTGCATCTCTTACTTTTAGATGAGTCTCTGATCTATAACCTTTTCTGCAAGTGGCCACCTTTCTAGCTACCTTTGTCACCCTGCCACTCTTAGGCCATGGAGTTGTCTCCTTCAGGACCTTCAAGTGAGGTCTTCATTTTACTTTGTAGATTATTTTTTGGTAGCAGTCACTTCCACAATTGGCATATGTTATTACCATAATTCTCTATCTGGTTCACTCCTTTCTGTTGAAGTGGTCTTTCTAACCTAGGCAATGCTCTCTAAATTGTCTAGATGTAGTTGCAGAACTCTGAACTGGTGTGAAACATCCGCCTTTTATGAGCCCAAATATCTTCCCACACAACATCCAAAGCGGTTATCATTTAATGAATCGCCATTGCCATTTACATTAAAAACAGGGTTGTCCCTTTCCAACTCACAATTCATTCCATTGGACCTGTGGGGACTTCTTGGTTGGTGCTCCATCAGGACTCTGATTTCTAGATGTTTAAGGTCACTTGCTGGTTTTTTGTGCACACAATACACCATTCTATACTGTACACAACTTGACATATTCAGATGTTTGTTTTTTTCTGGTCATAAGGTTCTGCAGTTCAGTTAATTAGATAACCTGATGTGCTATGATTTTGTTCCATACTTCCAGGACTGATTAAGAATGTCCCGGGGTCTTTTGTGGCCCCCAGTGACATAAAAAATAAAATAATGTTTTATAGAGAGGTTACAAAAAAAACCACCTTTTTTTCTTGCTGTAAGGGATTTTACCACAATAGAAAAATGATGGCCAAAAGTCACAGCGCAGACTGTAGAGCTGGCTGCGCTTGCGCAATTACTCTCCATTCTGTTCTATGGGAGTTCCAAGTACAACTGAGCAGTGTGTTTGTCTTCGAACAAAATGGAGAGCTGTGTGCAAGCGCGACCAACTCTCCAGTCTCCGCTGTGACTTTCATGGTCCCGTTCCTGAGATGGAAATTGGGGATATATGACACCTATTATGGTAGAACCCCTTTAAGTCAGTTGAGGACACAGCTTCCACCCAGTTATTTTTCCTGACTTCACTAGGTGGGTTTATATTGTTCACTGTTCTGCCCCATGGAGAGTTTCACTCTGGTTATCGGTTTACTTTTGTGTTGGCTTCTTATAGTTGCTTCTACCACTCTGTGTTTGTATACATACTGATTAGAACAGTGTCTGCAAGAAGTATAGTCTGTGCTTGTGTGTCTTCCTAATAGATGCAACTTATATTCTCGGTCTTCTGTGTACAATGTATTCGGTGAGAGAAATTATTTTAACGCCTTCATGCAAATGGTTGAAGTACCGGTACGTCCAAGCTGTTTGATGGGTGTATGGGCTTGTCCATACACAGCAGGTACCAGCTTACAATCGGTGCTAGCTCCGGGGATTGGAAACCGCTCTGATCTTAGCCACTTAATGGTCAACATCACAGCATCTAAATGATCAGAATGTGGGGCCGCAATCAGTTTTGACCCCTTCCACCGTGCGCCACAATAGCAGGGTGTCGTTCTGTTGCTATTACAGCTGAAGGCCTAATAAAGGCCGCCTTTGCTACTGTGTTTGTACACCTATAACACCCTGCTATACGCATGGTGTAATAGCAGATTAATAAAATGCCTATGTATAGCAGTACATCAGTACTACTGTATATAGTACAAGTGATCACATGCTCAAGTCCCCTGAGGGTACTTAATGTTAACATAAAAACACTTGAGTTCTGTTAGAGCCAGACTTGTGGTTTTTGGGTGATCCAATGAAATAACAAAGAATTAAAAAGTTTCATACACTCCAAATTAGTACCAATAAAAACTGGACCTCACATAAAATCAATCACCGTTCTATTGGAGGAAAAATTTAAAAAAAAAAAAAAAGTTATTGGTCTCAGAAAATGGCAAAACAAACCTGATGAAAACTATATAAATTAGGTATCAACGGAATTGTACTGACTCTTAGAGTATGTTCACGCGGCTTAATTGCAGGGCGTATTTCGCCACGTAATTGCACTGCCATATGCCAAAATATGGCCTGTAGTTACAGTAATTCATAGCTCTCATTGAGCGCTATGAATATTCAACGTTTTCCCTGCTGTATAATACGAGGTGGGGACATCAATTGACATGTCATTTCTTCCCGGCGTCGGGGAGTGTGGACGTGAATGGGAGCCGGCTGGCAGTATTTTAGAAGAAAGAACTGGCCAACCGTATGGACATACCCTTAGAAAACAGATGACCTAGCATTTCTGCCAAACCGCGCATGCCATAAAAAAAAACTATTCCCCATAAAAGGGGTGCAATTGCGTGTTTTTTGTTTTGTTTTCAAGTTTCATGCCATATGGAATATTTTTTGGGTTTCCCAGTACATTACATGGTATCCTTTAAAGTACATTTTGTCCCCCAAAAAACAAGCCTTGTATGCCTGTGTAGACTAACAAAAATTAAAATGGACTCCTGGAAGGCAGGGAGGAAAAAACGGAAACCAAAAATTTTAAAATAGCTCTGGTCTGAGGGTTAAAGGTGAGCAACAAATAATCCTTTTTAGTTCATGAAAATAACTAACAACATTAAAGGGAACCTGTCACATAGGTTGTTCCCCCCCTTGCTGAGGGCAGCACAAGCTAGTGTCAGACCTGCTGTTGCCAGCGCTGTGTCCCTTATTCTGTAAGATGCAGCAGTTTTAGAGCATTTACCCCTCAAATCTTATTCATGAGCAGGTGTTAGCTCCGCCCACTGAGTTATTCACATGTTTATACCTATTCGAAGTAATAGGTTTATCAGTTGAGGTAGGCGGGGCTAGCCTCAGGTGGGCGGGGCTTGAAAAAAACTGACTCTGAAGGACACTTCGAATGACTCTTCTGGCTGAAAACTGCATATTTCAGCATTTAAACTACAGCTTCTTCCAGAATAAGGGACACTGCTGGAAACAGCAGGTCTGACACTACCTTGTGCTGTCCTCAGCCAGGGGGGCAAATACTGTGACAGCTTCTCTTTAAGCTGTAAGTTAGGTCTGTAAGTAGTTTTAGGGCGCATCCCCACGGCATAGGACAAATACCGGCCGATGAGCGGAGAAGAGCCCTCTCCCCTCCCATTGAGAAGTACAGATTCCGTCCGAAAACCGGACGGAAGATTGTGCTTGCTCAATGTTTTACCGCCCGCGGCAAAACCGCCCAACGGAAAATCCGTGCAGTGGGGACTGCTGCACAGGTTTTCCATAGAGCACCATTGTGCTCATTTTCGGCCGGTTTTTCAGGCGGTCTGAAAAACTGCAAACCGGCCGAAAACCCGTGCCGTGGGGACATGGCCTTACCCTCCCGATGTAACCAAAATATTCCTTTTACCGTCCACAATGTAACTGATGGTGAAGCACTTAGAAGCAAACTATATAAGAGGGTTGCAGAACTTGATTATGCTTTATCATGGAGTACAGTAATTTTCACTATTAATTTTGTTCTAATTTCTGTCTTGCTTTCACCCAGCTCACCTACGACTACCAGTTTGATTTTGAAGATGATCAGCACAAGATTCCATGTCATTACGGGGCGTGGAACTGCCGCAAATGGATGAATTAAACGCGGTGAACTTCAGCTGCCTCCGGTCATCCTCAATAATGTGCCCTCTATAAAAGCCTTGGAGCCAAGCATAGAATAACATGTCTCTACCACCATTTCATGTTATCTTTTGAAGCCTTCTTGGCAACAGTTACCCAAGTATCAAGATAATGGAAGATGTGGTGATGTCACTATGTCTAAAGGCTTTTACTGTAGTGGATGGAAAAAACTGCAAGAGAGCTCTTCTGCAGCGAACATTCCCTCAACACTCTAGCTGGGCATATGTTTTGTGTAGCACCGCTTTCTTCCTCCAAGTAACATGCTCTAACTGGGAAGGAAGTTGTTGGGGTTTTTTTTTTGTTTTGTTTTTTGTTCTCTTTTTCCTCTTGTTTTTACCTAAATAGATAAATATTTTGCGCTATCTTCTCAAAGTAAACGAGAATGCATAAAGAGAAAAAAAAAATAGTCATTAGTTAACAAAGCAGTTTGACAATCCTAAATCTACAGGACCCTCCGAGCGCGAAAGAGAGCACATAAGACTGCAGACAAAGAGCACAGGAGATGCTTTCGTTGAGCGCAAGAGACAGTCCCTTGACTGTTACCTGTCACAGCTACCCAATCCCAGAGGCACCTGGCCAGCACCTACCTCATCTGCCTGTTGGATACTATGTGTATATGTGACACTCCCACGGCAATCTAAAATAGATAGCACCTCATAAACATGGACACAGCTCCTATCATGGGATGTAACGGAAGCCTAAACCACCCATCCCAGATGGTCATAATTGAGTTTTTTGTTTTTTGTTTTTTTTTTTAATTGACACCCCCCTCATACACACTTTTCTCCCCTCCTAGATTTGTGACCTGCTTCTTGGCCATGAAATGTGGCTCTTAGCAGGCAGGCGTGCACTAAGGATTGTGTTTTATGCTAACTGCCTGCTTGTGGTCTGTCCTAAGCAATCCATTTTCTCCCTTATTCTGTGCCTGAAACCTCACCCTTCTCCATACAGTACATAGAATATGAAGTATAGTAGGAACACCTGATTTGTGATGGGGTAAACTGCTTTTCTAGCAGGTGATGTATGTATGTGACTGTATGTTTACCTTGGTTTATATTCTTTGAAAAATCTGTGCGCTTCATGATACTCAGTAAACACAGTATTTCTGTAAAGACCCTTCGAAAAAGAAAAAAAAAATTCTAGTATAGTTTGATGCAACAGGCTTTCTCTTCATTCTGGTTTTAGAAATGCACTGCTGTGTCTTTCCCGAACATGCTTTTTTTTTTTTTTTATTATACGTACTCTTCACCTGTATTATTCTGAAGCTGCTGTTCTTCTCTCCAATATGTAATTCATATCCTGATGATTTTTTAGCACAGTACATGGGGTGGGAATAGGTGAAGGGGTCTTATTTATTTGTACATGTAATTATATTTATGTATTACAGCCTTGCGAGGGAAGTACAGGGTCATTTTCTATGACTGGCATGGTGTCCTAGATCTTGGCCTATGCTACGTGCTTTGTGATCAATAATCATATTCTATAGAAGAGTCAAGTACAGTGAAGTTCTGAGCTTCTAATCCTCCACGGAGTAGGTCACAATCCTCTGGCTTCCATACTAGATTTGTTTCGAAATCTATGTTACTGCTTCCTGCACCTCAGCAGAGTAATATTTTACCCACTTCTACCCTGCCACCGTGCCGTGGCTGTAACGTACCCCAGCAGTTACGGTTATTATGTTCAGAGCGCACAGAGGGAAAAAAAAAAAAAAAGGAATCAATGGCGATCAGCATCCAAGGGCATTTAAAATCAAAGCTAGTGTGAATATGATCGAAATTAAGTGCTGTTGCTTTTTAACACAAAGCTGCTTCCACAACTGTTTAAAAGCTGCAAAATTGTACAAAATAAAGAGAAATGTAAATAAACGATAGAAGAAAAATACATAAAAAAAATTAAATGTTGTGCATAGTCGGACACCGTATTATTGAGAAACCACTGGACACTATGAAAAGCCAGAAATTTTGAAATTAAATGTTCCTGCTCATTTTAATTACTTGGATTTTTTTTTTTTTTTTAAACAATGAATTTGGAAAGAGCATTGACCTTTTTCATTGGAAGCTGGCAGACCATCCCTGTCAGGTTCTAGTGCTATTAGATTCCTATAGATATGACATATTGTAATGTAGCTTTTAGGCAAACCCTATACAGTTTTTATTTTTTTTTATATAAATATATATATATATAAACTATAATCCAAACCCATGCTTGAAAAACTTGATTCTTTTTCCTTCCCTGCTTGTATAAACACTTTAATTTGCTGTGTTTTGGTTTTTATTTGGTCTATTTGCAAGTACGTTTTTCATCCATTTTTTTTTCTTTTCACCATTTTTTTTTTTTTTTTGTGACGAGATTCCATAGGGAGCTGTAATTTGTGCGGTGAGGATTCTGTACAGAAAATTTGTCCTTCGTAGAAAACATAAACTTATTCCTTTTTTAAAAAAAAAAGAAAATAAAAACTTGTACGTGGCATGTTTTTGTATTGAATATAATTTTGAAATGTATATAATTTATGTGAAAGAGGCAAGTAAGGAGAGCTTAATTGCTTCTTTTGGTTTGTTTTTAAAGGACAAATAAAAATGCATTTTAAATACTTCGAGGTGGTTGAGTGAATTTGTGACAGCTACAGTCTTGCTTATACTTAGTGCTGATGGGGTAAGGCGTGCCCCATCAAAGATGGCGTCCGGGAACGGACTTCTACATCCTTCCGGATGTGACGTCTGCTACGGGCGGAAGTTTGCGTAGATAAGGGCGGAAGTCGGCTGCAGTGTGTTATATCTGATGAAGAGGCCGCAATGGATTCGGTAAGAGGCTGCAGTTGAACTAGGTTTTGGGGCCGCGCTTATACTGACAGCAGGGCACCGGTGGAGCGGTTCTGCCTCTAGTATCCCGCTCCCTCTGCTTGCTCATTGTCACGGCTTAATGATCGGAGGCGGCAGCTTGTGCAGCTGTCAATGGGCGGCCACGGGTCGTAGTCCGCTTCAGGCAGAGTCTGCCACTTCCAGGCTTTGTATCGGTTGTGGGTCTCTCCGCACATTACGATGATGAGGCTTTCCTGGATCCGGAAAACTGCTTGTTGCCCATAGCAACCAATCACAACGCGCCTTTCATTTTAAGAGCCGAACAGAAAATGAAAGCTGTGCTGTGATTGGTTGCTCTGGGTAACAGACCTCTCCCTCTGCCTGGAGTTTGTACTAGTGAGGAAGGTGCAGAGCTCTGTGTAGTCCTCTGGCCTTGCAGTCCCCACTGCACCTCCTTTTGGTTCCCGGCTTCAGAAAAGAGCAGACACTCTTATTTAAAGGGGGTCTCCTCATAATAAAAGCAGACCATCAGCTCCTGGGCTCCATTAGAATAAAACCAGTACTCCCCTCCTTCCAGTCCCTAATTCAGCAGCGCAGTCTCTTCAGCTTTCATTCTGTTCCCTCCAAACAGGGACGTCACTGCTGCAGCCACTCATTGGCCTCAACAGCCTCATTAACTTCCAAATGTTGATGTAAACTAGTAACAAGTGACCCTTGGAGCCAATAAGCGGTTGCAGCAGTGTTGTACTAAGTCAGAAGTGACCGAATGAGAACGGGGAGACGCTGGAACCAGGGACTGGAGGAAGGGGAGTATAGGATTTATTTACGGGGACCCCAGGAACTGATACGGTTTTTATAGGAAGTGAATGACCCCTTAAAACTGTGCTGCCATCTAGCAGGATATGTGCACACAATGTATTTTCATGCCTATTTTGGGCCCAAATACACCCAAAAATGTTCTAAGCACTTCTCATTGAGTCTAGAGTAAAATATACGTCGTCATTCACATGATGCATATTTTACAATTATATTTGCGGTGTGTATTTTACTCGTGCAAATGTAAGTGCTTAGTCGATTCATTAAGACATTTACACAAGTAAAATCTCACGCTGTGTGTGTATATATATATATATATATAAGTATTGTATGTGTGTATATATATATCCTACAATACTATTGTGTGTGTGTGTATGTGTATATATATATATAATATATATATATATTATATATATATATATATATATATATATTATATATATATATATACATATACTATATGTACTATATGTGTGTATGTATATATATCCCACAATACTATATAAGTGTGTGTAAAATAAAACCTGACAAGCTTAAACTTCTAAATGCGTTGAAAGAACATACCTGTACTAATCCCCACTAGTGCCACTGAAAGAAGTCTGCAGGCTGAAGCCACATCTTTGGCACGATCAGTGTATCAAAATAGGAAAAATAAGTTGTTAGAGCTAGGGTGAGGTTTGTCTCCTATGCTGCAGCCGCCTCATAGGAATCGGCAGGGGCGCGGCAGTTGGACACCAATAAATCAGACTTGAGTGGCATAGCATAAGGAAATGCCACCAACGGAGGCCATACAATTAGTTACTTTTTTTTTTTCCCTAAAAGCGCTTTTACAATGCACATTAAAGACTTCTGAACAGAGAAGAACCACAGAACTCATTATTCTTCTCTCCTAAGTTAAGCATGTGCAATTTGAAAGATGTGGCCAACATTGACCTGTCATTAGGTGTGTAAAAGCGACATATAGTCGCCCCTGCAATACGTACATAACCAACTCGATGCAAAGAATCTAAATGATGGATTCCACAAAAGCTGACAACAGACCGTTTGAGCTTTTTTAAAGTGCCAGACCTCCTGCTTGAACAGGATGGTCCCCTCTATCATAAAGGGCTAGGAGTAGCAGAGCTGAAATGTCAGCCACTAACGAGGAAGTGGGAGCCAAAAGAGGCCGTGAAGAGTGAAAACAGCAGATGGGACTTTTTTCTTAATTATTTTTTTTTTTTTTTATTATTTATAAAATGGCAAAAGGGAGTGTTTTATAACTTTTTAGTATTTTTCAGTTTTTGTTTTACATGTACTTGCAGTGCCTGTAGGGTACTGGACCACTAGCAAGGCAGGATCGGTTGTTCAGTATTTTTTCAATGTATAGATATTGCAGAAAGATATACAAATGTGGCTCTCCAATTGCATCCTGCCTATGTGAACCTGCTCCATACTCCCTTACCAGCATTATGGCATACCAGTACATTAATCGGGAAGTAGCTTTTTGTAGGATGTACGTTTTTATGGCCTTCCCACTGTATCCCAGCAGATGCCATAAACGTGTTGTGCATGGGACTCAAATATGCTATTACCAATTAGTGTGAGTTGAGGGTTTGGCTTACCAAGTCTACAGCCCGGCTGCAATATATATTGCTCCCGGAAGCCACAAAAAAGCTCCAGTGACACAGCTGCCTTGGGGAAGCTGTGTAGTTGCATCTATAGTCTGCTTTTCTTAGCTCCTGTTCCAGAGCGGTGGTACTTACTTATACAAAATGTGTGTCATATGGCAGTCAGGGATGCAACCCATAAGGAGGAAAAGCATAATGGGGAAGGTGGAAATCACAACTTCCCCTGTGAAAAATGTAGCTGGTTATTAAGGGGTTAAACATTTTAAAAGAGAAAATGGAAGGTGCTTTGGTATTCTTTCTCCCATATGGTCCTGAAAGAGACAATTTTTTTTTTTGGGGGGGGGGGGTTATACTCCTAATGAGATGTATCTTTCTCTATTTCAGGGATCTGTTGTTATTCAAACTAATGATGAAAGAAAATGTGTCTCTCCTTCAGAAGGTAAGAGTCTGATATCTTGTGCAGCCAATGATATTGGAGCAAATAACCATGCAGGTAAAACGTGCCGTGTCTGTATTAATCCTCAGAGTCGGACAGTGATGTTTACACAAAGTTTATGAAGAACCACAAGTGCTATGATCTTATTCCTATAAGCTCTAAGCTTGTCGTGTTTGATACCTCTCTACAGGTGAGCACACAAGTCAATATATATCCACCTTCTAGATCTTTGTGATTCTTTTGGTCACATGTACGTAACAGTTTTGGTCTAAAACTCACATAGGAACCTATGGGGAAAAAAGTGAGTTTTAGACCAAAACCGTTTCATACATACTGCCCTTTGTGTTGTAGCTTTCTTTATATCTTGCAGGTGAAAAAGGCATTCTTTGCACTGGTCAGTAATGGCGTAAGAGCAGCACCTTTGTGGGACAGCAATAAGCAAAGTTTTGTGGGTAAGTCATCAGGCTATTTTACAGGGTAGTCTCACTACAGACATTGATGACATATCTCGTTCACTAGCCCCAAAACACATCTGTTCTGAACATAGAGAGGTGTTCTGGACTCTCCCATAGACATGAATGGGGGTTCCGATTACAGCTGAGCATTGCCACTCAGCGGAACGCGGGAATTCCATTCCAGTAGGTGGGAGAGTCCTGACCACCTCTCAGTTCAAAAAGGAGTGGTTTTGGGGTTTAGTTTAGAAGATAGGTGTGGCTCCCACCTCTGGGAACCACATCTATCAAATATTGTTGGCATATCCTAGCAATATGCCATCAACTTAGTGAGACAACCCCTCTTATTAATTTTTCACTTTTTAAAAGCCTGTCTTGACTTCATTTTATTTTCCAATAAAGGTATGCTTACCATCACAGACTTTATTAATATTCTTCATCGATACTACAAGTCTTCCATGGTAAGTTGGTAATCCCCTTATTACATTTGTTTTTGGTGCATAAATAAAAATGGTCCAGAATCTGCTACAGATTTTTCACTTTTATCACAAGCCAAATTTACAGCCACCATGTTGTGAATCATGGACCCTG
>JAODAL010002682.1:132500-190121 GCA_025379985.1 Phyllomedusa bahiana | reverse complement strand
GGATGGTGGTGTTGGCTCAAATGGGCCCCTCCCCCCGGCTGTGTGGCCCTGGAGGGGTGGGGGTTGGCTCTATGGACCCCCGGCAGTGGGGGGCCCCCTGGGTGGTGGGGGTTGGTTTAAATCCCCCCTGGGGCCCCAGCTGTGGGACTCTTGTGGTGATGTTGGCTCTTGGACCCTCCAGCAGCTGGGGCCCCCCTTTATGGGGTTGTTGGCTTTTAGGGGGCCCCCTCAGAAAGTGGGGGGGCCCCGGGGATGGGGTTTTTGGGGTCTATGGCCCCCTCCAGCAGCGGGGGGGCCTTTCTGGATGAGGGGTTGGGGCTTATGGCCCCTCCAGCCTGTGGGGCCTCTGGATGTATGGTTTTTTTGGGGCTCTATGGCCCCTCCAGAAAGCTGTGGGCCCCTGGAGGGTTTGGTGTTGGCCCCTAGGGGACCCCCAGCCTGTGGGGGGCCCTGGAGGGTGGTTTTTTGGCCTAGGGAAACCTCGGCAGTTTGGGGGGGGCCCTGGATGGTGGTGTTGGTTATGGACCCCCCAGAGATGTGGGCCCTGGATGGGGGGTTTTTGGCTCTATGGGACCCCCCCAGCAGCTGGGGGAAAGGGCAGGTTGACTCCTTTTTCCTGTGAAAAAACCGCCCAGGACCCTATTGAGTATTTTGAAGCCATTTTGCTGTTGCCCGTGCTGCACCCCCCGGTAACTCGGGGGGTCATTTCGGGGGGGCCCTTTTTGTTTATTTTTTTTAATTGGTCCCTAACACATAAGGAGAATCCGTACTGCACCCTTGATTGCTCCCAGTCACAAGATCCTCAGAGGAGGAGCTTCCTAGTAGTGGTCAGGGCGGAAAGTGGCCCCTGCTTTTCCCAAAACCCAAATTTGCTGGACATTTTAGCCTCAAACATGTGGGTTTTTGTTTTTCTGGAAGATTCCGTCCCCCCAAGGGGGGCCCAATCGGGCTATATGGGGGTAGGGGATTTTCAAGGAGGGTTTTCCTCCCCAAAATCAGGTGGGGAGATCCGGGGATGAGGGGCCCCAAGGAGCGCCCCAAAACCCCTTCCCCAGACCTAACACTGCCCCCAAACCAGCTTGTGTTTTCACCCAGGGGTTACAGGGTGCTTGTTTTGGGGATGTTTTTTTCTCTAAACCCTCAATGTGCAAACCCCACACAAAAAAGGGGGGGTTAGCGAGGTGCAGGGGACCCCGTCTGCTCCAGGGCCCCAAAAAGGTAGGGTTGGGAGAGGTGTAGGGGACACCCGGTCTGCCCCGGGGGTCCATTAACAGAAAGGGGTTAGGAGGTGCGTGCCCTTTCGTCTGCCCCCGGGCCCCATTAAAAAACCAGTAAGGTTTGCAGTGGGCAGTGAATCTGTCTGCCCCCGGGGGCCCCTTAACACGTAGGGTTAGCAGGGGTTTGCGGGGACACCCGTTGCTCCGGGGCCCCTTTTCCCCCATTTTGGGTTAGCAGATTTCCCAGTGACATCCTTTGCCCCGGGGCCCATCCCACAGTGGGGTTTTAGCAGGGTGCGTGAAAACCCGGTCTGCTCCGGGGCCCATCCACAGTAGGGGTTTAGCAGAGGTGCAGTGACATCCGTTGCCCCCGGGGCCCTTTAAAACGTGGGGTTTTGCAGAGGTGCAGTGACTTTCCTTTCTGCTCTGGGGTCCCTTTCACATTAGGGTTAGCAGGGGGGCAGGGGAAAACGGGTTCTGCCCCCGGGGCCCCTTTAACCCCAGTGGGTTTACCCAGGGGTTTGGGGGACATTGGTATGTCGGGCTTGGAAAAGCTTTATATGTTGTTGTTTTTCGGGGGGGAGCACGGTTTTGGTGGGTAGTGGGGTGATCCCCCTTTGCGGTGGGGAACTGGGTGTGGTTAGTGGGTGCTCCCCGGCTGGGGGTGTACTGGGGTGTGGGCCCAGTGGGTGCTTCTGTCTGTGGTGGGACACTGGGTGTGGATAGTGGGTGCTCCTTTCTGGGTGGGTGCATGGGGGGGTAGTGGGGCTCATGTTGGGTGGTGCATGGATAGGGGTTTGGGGGGAAGCCCTTTGTGGGTGGGAGAAGGGGGTGGGGGTAGGGGGTGCTCCTGTCTGTGGTGGGTGCATGGTGTGGGGGTTTGTGGGTGCCCTGTCTTGGGTGGGTGCACGGGTTGGGTGTGGGTGTTTTTTGCGGGGGTGACGGGGTTTTTGGGTAGTGGGGGCTCCTGTCTGTGGTGGGGCCGGATATGGGTAGTGGGTGCTCCTATGTGGGGTGGGAGATGGGTGGGGGTTGTGGGTGTCAGTCGGTGGGTGCACTGGATATGGGTGTGGGTGCCCCTATGTGCGGTGGGAGCACTGGGTTGGGTAGTGGGTGCTCCTGTTGTGGTGGGTGACTGGGTATGGGTAGTGGGTGCCCATGTGCGGGGGAGCAGGGGGTGTGGGTAGGGGGTGTGGGAGGGGTGCTCCTGTCTTGGTGGGTGCTCCTGTCTGTGGTGGGTGTCCTGTCTGTGGTGGGGCCTGGGTGTGGGTAGGGGGTTTCCTTCGGGGGGGGAGCATGGGTGTGGTAGTGGGTGCTCCTGCGTGGTGGGTGCAGTTGGTGTGGGTAGTGGGTGCTCCTGTCTGTGGTGGGAGCACTGGGTGTGGGTAGTGGGTGCTCCTGTCTGCGGTGGGTGCACTGGTGATGGGTCGTGGGTGCTCCTGTCTGGGGTGGGAGCACTGGGTGTGGGTAGTGGGTGCTCCTGTCTGTGGTGGGTGCACTGGGTTTGGGTAGTGGGTGCTCCTGTCTGTGGTGGGTGCACTGGGTGTGGGTAGTGGGTGTTTCTTTCTGCGGTGGGTGCACTGGGTATGGGTAGTGGGTGCTCATGTCTGTGGTGGGTGCACTGGATATGGGTAGTGGGTGCTCCTATGTGCGGTGGGAGCACTGGGTGTGGGTAGTGGGTGCTCCTGTCTGTGGTGGGAGCACTGGGTGTGGGTAGTGGGTGCTCCTGTCTGTGGTGGGTGCACTAGGTGTGGGTAGTGGGTGCTCCTGTCTGTGGTGGGTGCACTGGGTGTGGGTAGTGGGTGTTTCTTTCTGCGGTGGGTGCACTGGGTATGGGTAGTGGGTGCTCCTGTCTGTGGTGGGTGCTCCTATCTGCAGTGGGAGCACTGGGTGTGGGTAGTGGGTGCTCCTTTCTGCGGTGGGTGCACTGGGTATGGGTAGTGGGTGCTCCTGTCTGTGGTGGGTGCACTGGGTATGGGTAGTGGGTGCTCATGTCTGCGGTGTCGCCCGCTCCGCGCTCTTCCCTCTTCTCTGTGGTAGGTAACGCGTCTTTTCCCGTCAGGTCTATTACTATTTTGAACAATCTGCTTTTGTGTCTCATTTGCGGTGATTAAGCCTGGAAACAATCTGCTCGCATCGCTCATCTGGGGTCAGCGGGAAACCATTTTGGGTTTCTCTGCACCCCAAAAAAGGGTGACGGTCCCGGGAAAATGCGACCCGCTTCCCCGGATCTTGGGAGGTACGTCGGGGAAGGGGAAATTACCCCGAAGAACACAGTAAACCCCCCGGTCCTTGACATTAAAGGGAGGGTTGGAAGCAAAAAAATGGGAAAATTTAAAAAAGGAAACTCCCAAACTTTTGCCAAAGGGGCCCTGGGGGAAAAAGCATCCCCAGAGCACCCGGCCGTTTTCCCTTGCTCCTGGGAAAGGGGACCACCCAGGGACGGGGGCCCAAAGGGGCCCAATTGATGGGGGGGGGAAAAAGGCGATCCCGTCGGGGTTTAACAGAGGTTTTTATATGGGGGGTCGCGGTTTTACTAAAAGGAAAGGTTTCCAAAAATGGAAAGGGGGTCAGGACACGAAAGGGGCAGGGGCACCCTTAAATTTGGTTTTGGGGGCCTTAGACCCCGGGTTCCCAAGGAACAGGTGCCCCCGGGTCCACCCCATCACTTTTCTAAAGGACACGGGGAGCAATGGAAAAATGGAGCCGGGGTTCTGAAAAATTTCATCTACTTCTTGGAACCCCCCCCACCCCCCACCCCCCCTCACCTACTGGAAAGAGTTTGGAAAAAAGGGCACTATGGGAAAAAGACAAGATGGGGGAGGCAGTGGGGAGGGGGCGATTTTCTTGGGGGGCTTTCCCTGGCATAAAGTGGACGGGCCCAGGGCCTTTAAAATGACGGGGAAGAGGGGGGCACCAGGCACTATGGAAAGAAGAAAAATTTTGGGGGGAGGCAGTGTAAATGGGCGATGTTCTGTTTGGGGGACCTGGATCAATTGTGGACGGCCAGGGTGCATATTTCCCTGGGGAAGGAGGGAGGCAGGAGGGCATTATGGGAAGAAATGTTTGGGTAGACCGGGGTCAAAAAATTTGCGGGAATTTACATTTACCCCCAAGGGGTTTCACTGTTTCCCCCCCCTGCACTGTGGGTGTGGGCTCAGTATCAGCCATGAGCCGTACAGCTGTCCTTGTGTTATTAGTTACATTGCACTATTAGAATCCAGTGCAGAGAGTCAGCTGCTTCCACAGGGTTCACTTACTTTATCTCGAGCCTGTGTCTGTGCCCCCTGTTCGGCTCGTCCTCTGGTTCTCATGTCTCTTTGTCTCCTCTCTGCAGCCAGTGCCAAAAATTTTGAAACTTGGTCCTGAGGGAGAAAACAGCGACCCTGGGGGAGGGCATGGGACGTGCTGGAGGGGGCACCCGGGGCCACTTTGTGGGCCCCGTTTTTTTTCCGGGGGGAATTCGGGGGCCCAAAAACACGTGGGTATTTTAAAACCCCCGGGGCCCCCTGTGATGCGGAGGGGTCAGGGCCCACACACGGGACATTCCCCCGAACAAACAAAAAACCCCAAAACTTTGTGGGAGCGCTAGGGCATTACAGCTTTTTTTAAAAAATTTTTAGTCTATCAAACTATCTTATCTATCTATCACCTATTTTCTATCATTCATCTACCCCTATCCATATCAAACAAATTCTATTTTCATATCTATCAATCAATCAATCTTCTCTTTAAAAACGTATATCTGTTTTTCCCCTACCCATTTTAAATCTACCCTACCATATCAAATTCATATCTATCTAAAAAACCATTCAAACTGTCTTTTAAACTAAAATTTTCTATCTATCCCCATATTTTATCTTCAAAGCTATTCATTTTATCTACCCTCATATCTATCTTTCTCAAAATCTATCTATCTCATATCTATCAAACTATTCTATCTAACTCTATCTTTTCTATCAAATCTTTTAAACCTCATACCCTATTATCCCAAATCTATCTATCTCATTTCTATCATTTTTCCTATTACCCTATACATATTATCTATTCAATTATCAATCAAACTTTTCCAAACTCATATCTATCTATTTTGTCTATCATATCAAAACTATCTATCTCATATCTTTTCTGTCTATCTATCTCATATTCTATCTAAATATCTATCTACATTCATTTCTATCTATCTATCTCAAAACTATTCAAATCTATCTATCAATTTTAAATATCTATCAAACTTCTCATATTATTACCCTCATATCTATCTCCAACAATTTTAACTATCTATAATCTCCTATCTATCTGCCCATCTATCTATCTATCCCCATATCTATCTTTTCAATATCAAATCATCTGTCTATCTAAAACTTATCTTTTCTATCTCAATTATCTTTTTATCTATCTCATTTATCAAATCTATCTATCCCCTATCTATCTCAAAAACAAATTTTATCAAACTAAAAATCAAATTTTTATCTCATATCTATCTCAAAATCTTTTCTATCTATTTTCCATACCCTATCTATTTTATTTTTAATATCTATCTATCTCATATCTATTAAAATATCAAATTAATCTCAATCTATCTCCTTTTCTATCTATCTATCTTTTCTATTCTATTACCCTAAATCTAAAAAAAGTCACATCATCTATATCAAATCTATCTATCTATTTTAACAATCTACCCAAAACCAAAAAACTTATCTACCAAATCAATCTATCTTTTAAATCAAATCTCATATCAAACAAATCTGTCTATCTATCCTCATATCTATTGTCTATTCATATCATCTATCTAGTATCTCATATCTAACTAATTTTCTATCAAAATTTCTATTTTAATAACTATCTAATTTTTCTTTTATTTTATTTTCTTTCAAATTCAATCTAAAGGGCAAATCTTTTCTAAAAAACCCCCCTACCATCAAATCTATCTATCTCATATCTATCTTTTCTTTCTTCAAATCTCATATCTATTTTTCTATCTATCTAATATCAAACAACCCGTCTATCAATTTTCAAAATCTATCTATCTCATATCTATTTTATCAATCTACCCTCTTCTATCCCCTTAAAACTATTATTTTATCTAATATCTATTATCTCAAATCTATCTAAAAACTATCCTATCTCATATCTATCTATCTCATTTTCTATCTACCCTCATATCAATCTTTTTAATTATCTATCTAAAACATTTTTTTCAAACCCCCAACCCCAAATCTTTTAAATTGTCAAACTCTTTCCCTATTATCTGCAAAACTAATCATATTTTCTATCTCAAAATCTATCTTTTCTATCTATTCATACTATTTTCATTATTTACAATTTTATCTCATATCAATCCCCAATCTATCAAACTTTTCTATCTATCTTTTCTATCCCCTATTATCGGGTCATCTATCTACCCTTCTATCTATTTTCTATCTCAAATCTATCTATCTCAACTATCTTTCTACCCAAATATCTATCTATTCTTTATCTATTTTTCCATATTATCTACTAATATCAAATTATCTCTTTCTATCTACCCCCAAATTATCTTTTCCATATCAAACTATCTTTTTGGTCACATCTATCTATCCCCAAAATCTATCTATCTATATTTTCAAAATCTTTCTATCAATTACAAAACCCTTATCTATCAATCAAAGGAAGCGGCCGGGGCTCTGGGACAAAAGGATGACGTGCGGCGCTCGATTTTGGCTTTAAAGTTTTAGGGTTTTCCCTCCGGGTTTAAAAGGGAAAAAAAAAGGTTTTTATTTTTTTAAAAAACAATGAAAAGTCCTACACTTTTCGCGGGAAACTGGGGGTTTCTTCGGGGATATCCTTGACATGAGCTGCGCGCGGGGGCCAAGACCATACAGCGGTGTAACAAGACGGGTTTCCCCCCTCGGGACGGCCTCACCATTTTCGAAAACCCAAAAGGGAAGTTTAAATTTCAGGTTCAGTGTCAAAAATCCAGGATGAGTGTTTGCCGGGCCATTGCGCAGGGGTTTTTACAGGGGGGGGAGGGGCACTTTTGCTCGGGGCATGCGCCCCCACACTGAAACCCAAATTGGCCCTGAAATTGCTGTCGTCCCAAAAGGGAAAGGGCCTTTCTAAAAAAGATGCAAAAAGGAAAGCCCCCAAACATTTTTTCTTTTGGAAAAAAAAATTGCAGACTAAGTGCATGGTTTTAGTGGAACCTGTCCTTTTGTTGAGGGAAAACCCAAGTAGACTTTATTTGGGGTTCAGATGGTTTTAAACGCGTGTTTTGGCGGAAAACCAAGTGAGGAGTAACAAAAGACAAGTGTGTTTTCCCTACAGAAAAAATGGGGTTTTTGGGGTTCCAAGGGTTTTGGGGGCTGAAAGATTTCCGCCGGCTTTTGGGGAGCTACGGGTTTCACTGGGGAAACCATAATTCCCAAACAAGGTTTCCTTTGAGGGAAAAATTTGTCGGGGACACGTGGGAAAGCGCAGCCGGGGATGTGAGGGGGGGCCATAGCCCGGGTCAGGGGGAACCCCCAAAACACTACCCAAATGACCACGGCCCCTTGGGGGAAAATCTAAGGGAAGATGGAGGAGGAAAGGTCTCTAAAGGCCATTTTTCACACGGTTTAAAAATGGGGGCCGTTTTTTCCCCCCTTTTCTTTTCGGTAATTAAATTTCCCTCATAGAGAACTAGGGTTTAAAGTCTCCCCCTCCCGCCCGGGCGAACCCGCCGGGGGGGAGATAATTGACATGTCACTTTAAGCGGCGTAAAAGCGCCGTACAGGGTTATTTCAATGGGCCGGCAAAAAGTGGGGGGCCCCCTGCTACTCCGGGGCCGCTCCCGGCCCCGCCCCGTTCCACAGGGGGTTAATTTGGGGGCCCAAAAATTTACTTTCCCCTTTAAAGGGCCGTGGGAAAAAAGCCAAAGGGGTAATTTTCACTTTGGCGAAATTGCAGCTGTATTTAAAACGACCCGTGTTCTTCGCCTTTGGTTTGGCATTTTCCCCCGGTCGTAAGTGCGGGAAAAGAATTGAAATGTCTTTTCCCTTTCCCCCCCGGGCACACTACAGCGGGGGACATGGAAGGTAATCGTAGACCCCAAGGGAAAGTTAGAATTACCCATTTGGGGTTTCCCGTACTTTAGGGTTTTATTGCGGGGCAATTAAAACCCCAAAAATAGGGGACTGAAATACGCTGGGGAGAAAAACTCCAACTTTCCAAAAACCCCCCAAACCCGAATAAGGGTCATGGTGAAAATGAAAGAGGTTTCCAGGGCTGCAACCGTGACCCCCCTTCTAGTAAACCTCCAGGCCCAAGAGATTTAAGGCAGGCTGGAAAAAAATGGGCAACAAAATTGGCATTTGGGGCAAAATTTTTCCCTTTTCATTTGGGGGTTCCCTCATTTTTTGTCATTGGGGGTTCCCGCATTTTGTTGCTACTTAAGGTGTACTATTTTTTGTTGCTACTTAGGTTTGACTCATTTTGTTGTCCCTTTTAGGGGGTCCTCACTTTTGTTGCCCTTTGGGGGTGTACCATTTCGGGTTTCACTTAGGGGCCCCATTTTTTTCCCCACTTAGGGGGCCTCATTCTTTTGTACTAGGGTGTCCTCATTTTTTTCCAGTGGTTTAGACAAAAGTCTGTTTTGAGTTTTTTGGGGAACCCCCATCCCCCCTGTGATACAACCGGGCACTGACTACTTTACTTTTTAAACATGAAGATCTTCAATTTTGTCCCGGGGAAAAAATACAATATTTACAAAAATGTGGGGGGTGTACTTACTTTCCTGAGATATTGTATGTATCTATCTATCTATCTAAAGAAAGAAAAATGGTGGCACTCCCAAATAATGGGAAAAAAAAAGTTTTAAAGCTCATGAGCTCATTCAGAGCCGTAACGTCGCCACCACTGGACATGGGGTAAAGCTTTAGCTAATTTTAGACCTCTGACAGCGGTCTGTTTTTTTGGTTTTGGCCCCATTGGTAATTTATTGGAGGTGCTCTTTTTTTTTTTTATCTCATTCTATCTATAAAAATCTATATCTAAAACTATCTATCTAAATTTTTACTATTTTATCTATCTATCATCATCTATTTTTAATCTATCTATCTATTTCTACTATCTATCTATCTATTACTCTATCTAAACATCTATCTCTATCTATCTATTATTCTATCATCTTTTTTTTCTATCTATCTATCTACTATTATCTTCACTACACACTCATATCTACTATCTATCTATCTATCTATTCAAACTACTATCTCATATCTACTTCTCATATCTACTATCTATCTATCCCATATCTATTTATCTATCTATCTCATATCTATCAATCTATCTTCTAATTTTAAACTACTATCATTTTATCTATCTATCTTTATCTATCTATCTATCTTCTCATACTATCTATCTATCTATTCATTAATCTCTATCATCTTCTATTTTATTATATATCTACTTCTACTCATATTATCATCTATTTTCTTCTATTATCTATAACTATTCTATTAAACTATCTCATATCTTCTATTCCATATTACTATTATATCTATCTATTTCATATTTTATCTATCTTTATTTTCTATCTTCTCATATCTAATTCATTCTAATCTACTATACTATTTCTATCTATACTAATCTTTTTCTCATATCTACTATCTATCTATCCACTCAATCTTTTTCAATCTAATCTATTATCTATCTATCTCATATCTATCACTATCCAAAACTTCATCCTATCACTATCTCTATCCATTTTATCTATCTATCTATCTTTCCCCCCCCTATCATCTAATCTTCTATCTATCTTCTATCTCATATCTATCTTCTATCTCAATCTATCCTACTCATATCTATCATCTATTTTATCTATCTATCTAACTATCTTTTTCAAACTACTCATATCATCTTTCTCATATCTACTATCCCATACTTCTATTAAATTTCTATCTCATATCTACTATCTATCTATATCTTCTATCTATCTCTATCATCTATTATTCTATTTTATCTATCTATCTATCTCTTCTATATCCTTTATATTTTCTTTATTTTTATATTATTTTAAATTTTTATTAAATTTTTATTATTATTTTATTAAATTATTTTTTTATTATCTATTTTTATTATATAATTTCTATTATTAAATTATTATTATTTTCTATCTATTTTATCTATCTCTATTATCATATCTATCTATTTATCTATCTATCTCAATCAACTCTATCTTCTATCTATCTATCTATATCACTCATATCTATCGTCTATCTTCTATCTCAAATCTATCTATTCATATCTATTTTTTAAATTTCAACTATCTATTTAACTCTATCTATCTACTTCTAATCTATCTTCTATCTATCTCATACTACTATCTTTCTATCTACACATCTACTATCTCAATCTATCTTTTTATCTATTCTACTTTACCTATCTATCTATCTATCTATCTAAAATTAAAAAAAAACCACAAAAATATTCACACTTCTTTATTATAAACAAAAATTTTTCTATCAAATTTCAAAAAAAAACCAATCTCAAAACACTAATTTTTCCTTAAAAACCCCCTTTTATCTATTTTTAATATCTATTTTATCTACTATTCTATCTATTCTTTCCATTTCTATCTCAATCTTCTATCCATATCATCTACCAAACTATTTTCTACTCTTTTCTATCTATCCTACTATTTCAAATTTCTTTCCCTATTAAATATCTATCTATATTCTATTTTCTTTCTCATAACTATCATCTTTCTTCCTATCTATCTACTATCTATCTCAAACTATTTTCAAAACTTTTATCTCATATCAATTTTTTTCTATCCTATTATCTTTTTCTATCTATCTCAAATAAAACATTTATCTTTTATTATCATTATCTATTCAATTCTATTCATTTTCAATCTATACTTTTTATTATATTATATTCTATCTATCTAATTTTCTAATCTACTATTTTTTATTTCTCATATCATATCAAAAAATCTATTATTCAAAATCTATTTATTATTATCTATTATCTATTTCACATTTACTTTTCCATATCTATCATCTATTCTTCATTTTTACATCTAAGAAGCTCCCCTCCCGGACAAAGGGGACGTGCGGCGCTCGAGTGGCTTGAAGTATAGGATTTTCTCCAGGTTAAGGATAAGAAAGATTTATTGTTTTAAAAACAATGCAAAGTCCTACACGTTTCGCGCCGAAACTGGCGCTTCATCAGGGATATCCTTGACACTGAGCTGCAGCGCGGGGGCCAAGACCATACAGCACTGTAACAAGACAGGTTCCCCTCAGAACAGACCTCTCCATGGTCGAACAAAGAAGCTGAGTGCACGTGTTCAGTGTCATATCCAGAGATGAGTGCTGCCAGCATTGATGCAGAGGTTACAGGGGTGGAGGGCAGCTGTGCTCAGGGCATGCGCCGCACACTGCATCAAATTGGTCTGCATTGCTGTCGTCCCAGAAGGAAGCATCTTCTAAAGATGATGCACAAGAAAGCCCCCAAACAGTTTCTTGAAAACAAGCAGACTAAGGGCATGGATTAGTGGAACCATGTCCTGTGTCTGATGAGACCAAGAGAGACTTATTTAGTTCAGATGGTGTCACGCGTGTGTGGCGGCAACCAAGTGAGGAGTACAAAGACAAGTGTGTCTGCCTACAGTCAAGCATGGTGGTGGGAGTGTCATGGTTTGGAGCTGCATGAGTGCTGCTGGCTGTGGGGAGCTACAGGTCACTGAGGGAACCATGAATGCCAACATGTACTGTGACATAACGACCCCAAACACTACTCCAAGATGACCACGGCCTTGCATCCTCTAATGGAAGATGGAGGAGCGCAAGGTCTCTAAGGGCAAGTTCACATGGCGTATTGCAGCATGTACTTCTAAAACGATCTGTGTCTTCTGCCATAGGCTTGAACTTTCCCCGGTGCGTAAGTGCAGGAAAGAAGTGAAATGTCATTTCTTTCTCCCGGCGCACACTACATGTCGGGGGACATGGCAGGTAATCGTAGAGCCCAATGACAGTTATGAATTACCACATTTGCGGTCCGTACTTTAGGCATATTGCAGGGCAATTACACCCCAAAATATGGACTGCAAATACGCTGTGAGAACAGACTCCAACATCCACCAGCTCCACCAGCTCCGTCATAATGTCATGGTGTAATGAAAGAGGATTCCAGTGGCTGCAACCTGTGACGCTCTAGTGACCTCCAGGCCCAAGAGAGTTAAGGCAGCGCTGGAAAATAATGGAGGTCATACAAAATATTGGCACTTTGGGCACAATTTGTCCATTTTCACTTAGGGGTGTCCTCACTTCTTTTGTCACTTAGGGGTGTCCGCATTTTTGTTGCTACTTAAGGGTGTACTCATGTTTGTTGCTATTTAAAGGGGTGTTATTTTTTTTACTTTTTTACTTTTGTTGTCCTTAGGGGTGTCCTACTTTTGTTGCACTTGGGGGTGAAACTCATTTCGTTTTCACTTAGGGGGGCCCTCACTTTTGTTCTCACTTGGGGGGTGTCCTCCTTTTTTTTGCCCTTGAGGGTGTCCTCCTTTGTTGCCAGTGGTTTAGACATGTGTCTTTTTTTGAGTTTTTTTTGAGGACACCCCCCCCCCTGGGTACACCGGCATGTATTTAATTTAATCACAGTGACAGATCTTCAGAGTTGTCCCAGGAAAAAATACAATATTTACAAAAATGTGGGGGGTGAAACTTCTTTCTGAGATATTGTATCTTCTATCATCTAAAGAAAAAAAAATTGGTGGCACCCAAAAATAATGGGAAAAAAAAATTTTTTAAAAGTAGACTCTTTCAAGCCAAAAGTCGCCCCCCATGGACAGGGGGTAAAGCTTAGTAATTTTTGACCTCTGACAGCGGTTTTTTTGGGTTGGGGCCCCCATTGGCTAATATTTTTTTTGGAGTGTGCTTTTTTTTTTTTTCTTTTCCTTCATAATTATCCTCCTATCTATCTAACTATTTTCAATCTATCTATCTCATTCTATTTATCTTCTATCTATCTATATCTATCTATCTATCTATTCTATCAAATTTTTTTCTTCTATTTTTCTTTATTTTTCTACTTTATATCTATCTATCTAATCTATCTATCCATTTTATCTATTTTCCATTCAAATTTTTCTATCTTTTATCATTCATATTATCTATCTTCTTCTCTTTTATCTAATTCATATCTATCTTTTCTTAAATCTATTATTTTCCCATATTATTTTCTTTTATTATAATCTATCTCATATCTATCATTTTTCTATCTATCTACTTTATATCTATCTCATTTTAAATTTTTTCTACTTCTTAATCTATTCATTATCTAACTTTTCTTTTTCTCTATTTCTATCTTCTTTTCTATCTATTCACTTCTATCTTTTTATCTATCTATCTATTATATCTATTTTTCCATTTTCTAATTTATCCCTTTATTTTTATCTATCTATTCTATTTTTTACTATTTTATCAAACTATTTTTCCATATCTATCTTTTCATTCTATCTATTCAACTTTACATCTTATCTATCTACTCATTATTATTTTTCTATCTTTTATTCTATCTTTTTATACTATTATCTTTTTCTATTCTATCTATCTATCTCATATCTATCATCTATCTTTATCTATCTTCTATATTATCTACCCTTTCATATCTTTTTCAATCAAATCTTTTTTTCTATCTTTTTTTTATCTTCAATCTCATATCTATCTACCCTACCTATCTCATATCATCCATTTTCTATCTATCTATTTTCTTTTTATCTATTATTATCTATCTATCTATCTATTCATATCTTTTTTCTTCTATCTTATCTATCTTATCTATTATCTTTATATGTTTGTAAAAAGCTACTCCATGCAGGGGGTTTTTTTCTTGGTTTTTTTCTTGCCCCCCTAGTAGCAGATTAATGGTGTAAACTCCAGCTTTTCCATTTTTCCCTTTAAACCCTTGGAGCGTCGGAAAGGGGCCTTGTTTTTGTTTTTTAAAAATAGGTTTTTTCTTCCCAGCTTTTCTTCCCCTCCCTGGGGGTTTTTTAAAGAATACTAATAGCGTCCTCATTTATAAATGGATTTCTGCAAAAGTTTGTTGAAGTTCAGACTTTTTCACACTTTGTGAAGAGAAAACAACGAGCAGTTTAATCAGAATGTTTCTGAAATTTTAAATTGGGCAAAGAAAAGAAAGGAAGAAAGATATTCTAGGTTTTATCTGTGAGAGACCGGCCGCCTCGCCCTCACTGTACTTACCCATAATACTCTTCTGATGCTGATCACAGCCGCCCGCTCCCTGCACATCCCCACTGTCTCTGGATGGTTATTGTAGAGCTAAAGAAAACCTATAGGGAAAGTGCAGGTGAATTCTAGAAGTCTTATCTAACTTGTGTCCCTCTCTGTCTAAGAAATTTCTATTTCTATGTACGACATATCTTTCATATCTTCTATTTCTTCTATCTATCTTTATCCCAATCATTATTTCCCTATTATCGTTCATATCTATTTTCATATCTATGTTATATCTATCTATATCTATCTCGTACTATCATCTATATCTATCTGTTCATATCTTTATTTTATTATCTATCTATCCCCATATTTCTATATATCTTCTATTTATCTATTTTCTCTATATCTATCCCCTATCTACATTATATTGTCTATCTATCTACCCCTTTATTTTATCTTCTTTCTATCAATTCTACTAAAATTTTCCCTCTATCTATTCCCCCATATCATCATCTATTTTCTACCCCATATCTATCTTTTTACTATTTCTATTACTATTCATTCTATCTATCTATCTATCTATCTCATATCTATCCTATCTATCTATCTATCTATCTATATCTATCATTTCTATATCTATCTTCTCATATCTATCCTATCTATCTATCTATCTATCCATATCTACCATCTATCTATCTATCTATCTACTATCTATCTATCTCATATCTATCTATCTATCTATCTATCTATCTATCTTATTTCTATCTATCTCATATCTATCTATCTATCCATATCTATCCCATATCTATCTATCTATCTATCTATTCTTTTATCTATCCAATCTATCTATTATCTATCTATCTATCTATTTTAATCTACCATATCTATCTATCTCCATATCTATCTATCTTTTCATACCCCTATCTATCTCATATCTATCTTCTATCCATATCTATCTTCTATCTATTCATATCTATCTATTTCTATCCCAATCTATCTACCCTATTCATCTATCTATCTATCTTCTCCATATCTATTTCACATATATCTATCTCATATCTATCTATCTTCATATCTATCTATACTATCTTTTCTATCTATCTATCCATTCTATCTATCTATCCATTCTATCTATCTACTTTTATCTATCTAATCTATCCATATCTATCTATCTCATATCTATCTATCCCATACTATCTATCTCATATCTTTTATCTATCTCCATATCTATCTATCTCTTTCATCTATCTCATATCTATCTATATATATCTGTCTCATATCTATATGTCTCATATCTATCTATCTATCTATCCGTCTCTCTATCTGTCTATCTATTTATCTATCTAACTATATACAGTGCCTTGCAAATGTGTTCGGCCCCATTGAACTTTTCTATCTTTTGCCACATTTCAGACTTCAAACATGAAGATATAACATTTTTATATTTTTGTGAATAATCAACAACAAGTGGGACAAAATTGTGAAGTGGAACGAAAGTTATTGGATATTTTAAACTTTATTAAAAAATAAAAAGCTGAAAAGTGGGGCGTGCAAAATTATTCGGCCCCCTTAAGTTCATACTTTTTAGCGCCACCTTGTGCTGCGATTACAGCTGCAGTCGCTTGGGGTCTGTCTCTATCAGTTTGCACATCGAGAATAACAATTGTAGGGTCACGCACACCTAAGGGTTTTTTGTGAATCTGGGTGCAAAATGGAAAAGACACTGCGGTCTAATTACTTATAGAAGATAAATCCACTGCACACCATTAAGGTAAGCTTAATTATAGTTTCATAGTTTGTAAGGCTAAAACAAGACAAGTCGTCCATCTAGTTCAGCCTGTTGTGCTAAGGTGTTGATCCCAAAGGGAAAGGGAAAAAACCCCAATGAGGTAGAAGCCCAATTGCCTCATTTTAGGGAAAAATTCCTTCCTGACTCCAATCTGGCAATCAAAAAATCCCCGGATCAATGACCCCTCTCCCGAATCCTAGCACTATAACTTGTTAATTATTACGCTCCAGAAATGCATCCAAACCCTTTTGAACTTGTTTATTGAATTCACCATGACAAATCCCTCGGCAGAGAATTCCATAGTCTCACTGCTCTTACAGTAAAGAATCCCTTTCTATGTTTATGTAGAAACTTTCTTCCTCCCAAAACGTAAGGATGCCCTTGTTCTAGATACAGCCCTGGTATAAATAAATCTTGGGGAGATCTCTATATTGACCTTTATATTTATAAAGTCCCCGAAGCCTCTTTTTCTCTAAACTAAATAAAACCCCAATCTTGCCAATCTTTCTGGTACTGTAGTCCACCCAGTCCTTTTATTATTTTTGTTGCCCGCCTTTGTACCTGTTCAAGCTCTACAATGTCTTTCCTGTGCACTGGTGCCCAAAACTGTACACAATATTCCATGTGTGGTCTAACCAGTGACTTGTATAATGGAGAATAATGTTCTCATCATGGCCTCTATGCCCCTTTTAATCAAACCATGATCCTATTTGCTTTGGCTGCTGCTGCTGACACTGGCTGCTACAATTAAGTTACTGTCCACCAGGATTCCCAAGTCCTTCTCCATGTCACTTTTACCCAGTGTTTTTCCGTTAACATGTAATCATGTAATGGATTTCTCTTCCCATGTGCATAACCTTGCATTTATTAGTGATTAAACCTCATCTGCCATTTCCCGCCCAGGCCTCCAACTTATCCAGATCCCTTTGTAATAACATATTATCCTCTATTGTGTTGATTACTTTACAGAGCTTAGTATCGTCTGCAAAGATCGATATTCTACTGTGTAATCCCTGTGTAAGATCATTAATGAAAATGTTAAAGAGGATAGGGCCCAATACTGACCCTTGTGGTACCCCACTAGTAACTAGATAATTTATTTACAATCGTATAGTGAGGATCATATCACAAAAATAATAAACTCAGGCGTATCACTACATATACTCAATAAATGCTTTCACATGGGGTGTCTACATACAAAGATAGAATCTAGATGTCAAGTAGGGGTCGACGTTTCGGCATTGTTTAGCCTTTATCAAGGACATCTAAATCGGTAGAGGTAGGGTTAATTTGGTTTTTCAATTTATAAGATTATTGACAGGAGTGCCAAAGAGAGTAATTGCGGTGATACAAGGGTCCAGAGGGCGCAATGCCCTAAGTATAGGCGTTCTCTGGGATGAGGGGTAATAGGACGTGACGTCCGGAGATAAGTGTAAGCCGCCAGCACTTCGAGAGACTGAAATTCTTGCCCATTCTTCCTTGGCGTAGCTGGAGCTCAGTGAGGTTGAGGAGAGGTTTGTGACAGCTGGAGCAGGAGGTTGGATGGAGAGGTTTGTTGAAGCTGGAGCTCAGTGAGGTTGGATGGAGATTTTGTGACAGCTGGAGCTCAGTGAGGTTGGATGGAGAGGTTTGTGAGCAGCTGGAGTCAGTGAGTTTGGATGGAGAGCTTTGTAAACAGCTGGTCGTGAGGTTGGAGGAGCGTTTGTGAGCAGCTGGAGCTCTGAGGTTGGATGGAGAGCTTTTGTGAGCAGCTGGAGCTCGTGAGGTTGGATGGAAGCGTTTGTGAGCAGCTGGAGTCGTGGTTGGGAGGGAGGCGTTTGTGACAGCTGGAGGGTGAGGTTGGATGGAGAGCTTTGTGACAGCTGGAGCTCAGTGAGGTTGGATGGAGAGCGTTTGTGAACAGCTGGAGCTCTGAGGTTGGATGAGAGCGTTTGTGACAGCTGGAGCTCAGTGAGGTTGGATGGAGAAGCGTTTGTGAGCAGCTGGAGCTCAGTGAGGTTGGATGGAGAGGTTAGGGAGCAGCTGGAGCTCAGTGAGTTGGATGGAGAGCGTTTGTGAGCGCTGGGGGCTCAGTGAGGTTGGATGGAAAAGGTTGGGACAGCTGGAGCTCAGTGAGGTTGGATGGAGAGCGTTTGTGAACAGCTGGAGTCAGTGAGGTTGGATGAGAGCGTTTGTGAACAGCTGGAGCTCAGTGAGGTTGGATGGAGAGCGTTTGTGAACAGCTGGAGCTCATGAGGTTGGATGGAGAGCTTTTGTGAACAGCTGGAGCTCAGTGAGGTTGGATGGAGAGCGTATTGTGACAGCTGGAGCTCAGTGAGGTTGGATGGAGGCGTTTGGTGACAGCTGGAGCTCAGTGAGTTGGTTTGGAGAGCGTTTGTGAGCAGCTGGAGGCTAAATAGGTTGGATGGAGAGCGTTTGTGAGAGCTGGAGCTCAGTGAGGTTGGATGGAGAGGTTTGTGAGCAGCTGGAGCTCAGTGGGGTTGGAGGAGAGCGTTTGTGAGCAGCTGGAGTCAGTGAGGTTGGTTTGGAGGCGTTTGTGACAGCTGGAGCCAGTGAGGTTGGATGGAGAGCGTTGTGAGCAGCTGGAGCTCAGTGGGGTTGGATGGAGAGCGTTTGTGAGCAGCTGGAGCTCAGTGAGGTTGGATGGAGAGCGTTGTGACAGCGGAGCTCAGTGGGGTTTGGTGGAGAGCGTTTGTAAACAGCTGGAGCTCAGTGAGGTTGGAGGGAAAGAGCGTTTGTAAACAGCTGGAGCTTAGTGAGGTTGGATGGAGAGCGTTTGTGAACAGCTGGAGCTAGTGAGGTTGGATGGAGAGCGTTGTGAACAGCTGTAGCTCAGTGAGGTTGGATGGAGAGCGTTTGTGAGCAGCTGGAGCTCAGTGAGGTTGGATGGAGAGCGTTTGTGACAGCTGGAGCTCAGTGAGGTTGGATGGAGAGCTTTGTGAACAGCTGGAGCTCAGTGAGGTTGGTGGAGAGCGTTTTGAACAGCTGGACTCGTGAGGTTGGATGGAGAGGCATTTGGGGAAGCAGCTGGAGCTCAGTGAGGTTGGATGGAGAGCGTTTGTAAACAGCTGGAGCTCAGTGGGGTTTGGGATGGAGGGGCTTTTGGGAACAGCTGGAGCTCATGGGGTTGGATGGAGAGCGTTTGTGAGCACGGGAGCTCAGTGAGGTTGGATGGAGAGCGTTTGTGACAGCTGGAGCTCAGTGAGGTTGGATGGAGCGTGTTTGAGCAGCTGGAGCTCAGTGAGGTTGGATGGAGAGCGTTTGTGAGCAGCTGGAGCTCAGTGAGGTTGGATGGAGAGCGTTTGAGCAGCTGGAGCTCAGTGAGGTTGGATGGAGAGCGTTTGTGATCAGCTGGAGCTCAGTGAGGTTGGATGGAGAGCGTTTGTGAGCAGCTGGAGCTCAGTGAGGTTGGATGGAGAGCGTTTTGTGAGAGCTGAGCTCAGTGAGGTTGGAGGGAAAGTTGTTTGTGAGCAGTGGAGCTCAGTGAGGTTTGGTGGAGAGGTTTGGAGCGCTGGAGCTCGTGAGGTTGGATGGAGAGGGTTGGGAGAGCTGGAGCTCAGTGAGGTTGGATGGAGAGGTTTGTGAGCAGCTGGAGTTTAGTGGGGTTTGGGATGGAGAGGTTTTGTGAGCAGCTGGAGTCAGTGAGGTTTGGATGGAGAGTGTTTGTGACAGCTGGAGCTCATTGAGGTTGGATGGGAGCGTTTGTGAGCAGCTGGAGCTCAGTGAGGTTGGTGGAGGCTTGTGAACATGGGCTAGTGAGTTGTTTGGGAGAGCGTTTGTGAGCAGCTGGAGCTCAGTGGGTTGGTGGAGAGCGTTTGTGAAGCGGGAGCTACTTGGGTTTTAGGGGGGGGGGGGGGGGGGGGGGGGGGGGGGGGGGGGGGGGGGGGGGGGGGGGGGGGCGGGGGGGGGGGGGGGTGGGGGGGGGCGGGGGGTTTTTTTTTTTTTTCTTTTTTTTTTTTCTTTTTTTTTTTTTTTTTTTTTTTTTTTTTTCCGATTTTCCTTTTTTACTTTTTTTGGGCTTTTCAAACCGGGAAAAGGCGTTTAAAAAGGGGAAACTTTAATTTTAAATTTTTGAATTTTGTTTTGGGGAATTGTTTTGTTGGAAATTTATTCTCTCTAGTCTCGGGTTTTTTTCCCAAAATGGCCCTGTATTTGGCCCCAAACCCATCTTCCCATCAATTTTTATCCATCTTCCCTGTCCTTGCTGAAGAAAAGCCCAAACCATGATGCTGCCCCCCACCATGTGTGACAGTGAGGGGTTGGTGTGTTCCTTGGTCTTCATGATGCTGCCACCCAACCATGTTTTAAAGTGGGATGTGTGTTTCCTTGGTCTTCATGATGCTGCCCCCACCATGTTTAAGTGGGGATGGTGTGTTCCTTGGGTTTCTATGCGCCCCAACCATGTTTTGCAGTGGGGATGGTTTTGTTAACGAGAAATTACCCATGTTTGTTTTGCGCCCCCTTCTTCCCCTTTTGGCCATTGGATTTTAATGTTTAAATTCTAGCGGCCCCTTCTTCCCACAAAGTTTGGTTCCCAGGCCGCCCTTCTTCCACATGTTTGGTTCTCCCAGGCGGCCCCTTCTTCCACATGTTTGGCGTCTCCCAGGCGGCCCCGTCTTCCCCCATGTTTTGGGGTTCCCGGGGGGCCCCTTCTTCCACTGTTTGGCCCCGTCCCCTACCCACGGCCCGGGGGCCCCTTCCTTCCACATGTTTGGCGTCTCCCGGCGGCCCCTTCCCCCACATGTTTTGGGTCTCCCGGGGGGCCCCTTCTCCAAAATGTTTGGTGTCTCCCAGGCGGCCCTTCTCCACCAATGTTTGGTGTCTCCCGGGGGGCCCCTTTCTTCCAAAATGTTTGGTGTCTCCCCCGGGGTCCCCCTTCTTCCACAGTTTTGGTGTCTCCCGGCGGCCCCTTCTTTCCACAGTGTTTGGTGTCTCCCGGGCGGCCCCTTCTTCCCACATGTTTTGTTTTCCCGGGCGGCCCCTTCTTCCCCACTGTTGGGGTCTCCCGGGGGCCCCCCTTCTCCACCTGTTTGGGTCTCCCGGGGGGCCCCCCTTCTCCCACCTGTTTGGGTCTCCCGGGCGGCCCTTTCTTCCACATGTTTGGGGTCTCCCGGGCGGCCCCTTCTCCCACTGTTTTGTTTTCCCCTGTCTCTTGTGGCAAACTTTTAAACGAGACTTTTTATGGATCCTCTTTGAGAAATGGTTTTCTTGCCTCTTCCCTAAAGGGCAGATTTGTGCAGTGACTGATTGTTCTCCTATGGACAGACTCTCCCACCCTCGCTGTAGATCTCTGCATTTTATCCAGAGTGATCATGGGCCTCTTGGCTGCATCTCCGATCATCTCCTTTTTTTGAGATGAAGTTTATAGGGACGGCCGGTCCTTGGAGATTTGCAGTGGTCTGATACTCCTTCCATTTCAATATGATCCCTTGCACTTGCTCCTTGGATGTTTAAAGTTTGGGAAATCTTTTGTATCCAAATCCCGGGTTTTTAAACTGCTCCACAACAGTATCACGGACCTGCCTGGTGTGTTCCTTGGTCTTCATGATTTCTCTCTGCGCTTTAAACGAACCCTGAGACTATCACAAAGCAGGTGAATTAGGGCGCATCCCCAAAGGCAATAGGACAAATACCGGCCGGAAACTGTCCTGTTTTGCGGCCATCCCCACGGCCGCGGGGGGGGACGGCTTTTCTCCACGATGAGCGGAGAACAGCCCTCCCATTGGGCAGCACAGATTCCGTCCGAAAACGGGACGGAAGATGGTGCCTGCTCAATGTTTTTTAAGCGGACCGCGGACGGCAAAACCGCCAGACGGAAAACCCGTGTACGGGTTTTCCATAGAGCACCGTTGTGCTCAATTTCGGCCGTTTTTTCAGGCGGTCTGAAAATCCGCAAACCGGCCGAAAAACCGGCCGAAAAACCGTGCCGTGGGGACATGCCCTTATACGGAGACTTGATTACACACTGGTGAATTATATGTATCATTATCAGTCATTTAGGACAACATTGGATCATTCAGAGATCCTCACTGAGCTTCTGGAGTGACTTTGCTGCACTGAAAAGTAAAGGGGCCGAATAATTTTGCAAGCCCCACTTTTCAGTTTTTTAATTTTTTACAAAAGATTAAAATAACCAATACATTTCGTTCCACTTCACAATTGTGCCCCACTTGTTGTTGATTCTTCACAAAAAAAATTTAATTTTATATCTTTATGTTTGAAGCCTGAAATGTGGCAAAAGGTTGAAAAGTTCAAGGGGGCTGAATACTTTCGCAAGGCACTGAAAATATAGTAAAGGAAATAAGTATTTGATCCCATGCTGATTGTGTAAGTTTCCCACTGACAAAGAAATGAACAGTCTATCATTTTAAGGGTAGGTTAATTTTAGCACTGAGAGAGAGAATATCCAAAATAACATCCAGAAAATCACAGGGCATAAATTATATAAATGTATTTGCATATTGCCGTGAGAAATAAGTATTTGATCCCTCTGGCAAACAAGACTTAATACTTGGTGGCAAAACCCTTGTTGGCAGGAACAGCAGATGTTTTTTGTAGACACAATATCAGCAGCACTCTATAGACACTATAAACGGTCAAAGAGGATACAATAATTTTTTGGAAGAGCATTTCTGCTACTATGAAATATATGAAAAATTTTGAGGTTCTTATGCCCCTTTTTGACAAAACTGTAAACCCCCACCTACCGGGGCCCAAAGTGACCCCAAATTTCGGTGGGAACCTACACTAAAATGCTACCTCTCTGGGTGTCTTTTTCAGCCCTTAAAAATTTCAGGGTTAAAAGGGGTTCCAGTTTAAAAAAATGATTGTTTAAAAAACCCCCTTTTCAGGTGTGAACAGACCCCAAGAGGGGTTTAGCATGTATTGTAGGTTCCCCCCTTTAATTGGGGTTAACTTGCCCCCCATTAGGTGGGGTTTAAAGTTTTGAAAAATAGTGTACACTAAGGATTTCAAATTTTTTCCCCATATTCCACAGTACAAAAAGGCTGCCCCCAAAAAACAATTTTTTTGACCTTTTTTTGTGTTTTATAGAGTCCCTGTGATTTGAAATTGGGGTTTGCATAGCTTTTGACTGCCCCCCCCAACTGTGAACCTTTTAGGGTTTTTTTCTTCAAAAGGATGTGCTGCCCAAAATTTTTTGTTTTTAAAATTTTTTTGTATTTTGTTGAAAAGGGGTTTTGGCACATGGTAAGGGGGAAAATTTTTTTTCCACTCCTTTTTGCAGATCATTTTAAAAAATCATAAGATTTTGAGGTTTGCGGGGTTCGGGCAAAAAAATCCCCCCAATAAGTTTTCTATGGGATTAAGGTTTTGGAGACTGGTAAGGCCACCCCAAAGACCTTAAATGTGCTTTTTTTTGAGTGATTTCCTTTGTTCCCTTTGGCTGTTTTTTTTGGGGTTCTTCTTGCTGGGGGGGCCCCCGGCCATGCCCCTTTTTTTAAAGGGTTTTGGGGAGGGAAGGAGGTTTGTCATGTAGGAGTTTATGGTACAGGGCCCCACCCAAATTTCCCCAATTGATATGGTGATGTAGTCCTGTGCCCTTAGCAGAGGCCCACCCCCAAAAACAAAATTTTTTCCCCCTCCACCCCTTTGACAGTGGGGTTGATGTTTTTTTATTCATAGGCAGCATTTTCTTCCTTAAACCCCGGGCGATTAAGTTAATGCAAAGAGCAAAATTTTTTGTTTTAAACCGACCACAGCCCCTTTCTCCCCATAAATCACAAAGAATCTTCCAGGTGTTCTTTGGGCAAACTTCAGAGGGTTCTGAAAATTTGCGCCTTCTTCAGAGGGGTTGCGCATCCCGCCTTCTTGAGCGGGGGGGACCTTGGGGGGGAAACCGTTAGGGCCCGTAATTGTTAAAAAATGGTTTTTTTGGTTTGACTGGGGTTTCCCAGCTCCCTTGGGAAAATCATTAATTTCCCCATGAAATTTTTTAGGCTGTTCTCTCACCTTCCTCATCCCAAAGGGGAATCCCCACGAAAGTGAAAATTTTGCATGGTCCCAGAAAAGGGTTTAATTAATCATTTTGAAAATTTTTTCCCATTTTCTTATATTGCCCCAACAGTCTTCTTTTTTCTCACCCAGCGTTTTACTTTGGGTTTTTTGAAACCCAAATTCCCAGTTTTTGTGCAGGTCTATGATCTTGCCCCTGACATCCTTAAAAAGCTCTTTGGTCTTGCCCATTTTTGAAGGGGTTTTAAAATTTCTGACTGTTTAAATTTAAAGGGTCGGGGGACGGGATCTTTTAAAAAGGGTGACAGCTTTTTTTAATCCCAGGTAACGAGTTATTAGGATTTCAAAATTTGTCTGTAGGAGCCAAACCCCTTAAATTGTTGGTGGGGGAATCAAAAAATTAAATCTCCCCTCAAAAAAATGAAAAATAAAAAAAAATTTTAATTTATAAAATGTGTTTTTAAATTTTGAAAGGTTAAATTCTCCAATTTTAAAAATTTAACCTATTTTTAAAAATTAACAGACTGTTCGGGGCCACATGTATGAAACGGTTTTGGTCAAAAACCATTTTTGGGGGAAATTAAAAAATCTATGGGGAAAAAAGTGGTTTTGGGCCCAAAAACCGTTTCGTACATGGGGCCCCTTCATGTCTTTGTCAGGGGGAAAAACACACAATCAGCAAGTGGTCAAAAAATTTTTTTTTCCTCACGGGAATATAGAGTTAAAAACCAAAAAGTTTCCCCCCCCCTCTATATAAAGCCCCATCTCCCAGGTTTCCCTCCCCAAAAATAAAAAGCCCCATTGCGGGTTTCCTCCCCCCCTCAATATAAAACCCCCATCTGCGGGTTTTCTCCCTACCCTCATTTTAAACCCCCCCTTTTGCAGGTTTCTCCCTCCCCTTTATAAAAGCCCCAATCTGCAGGTTTCCCTTCCCCTCTTTTTATAAAGGCCCATCTGCGGGTTTTTTACCCCCTTTTGACATAAATTTTCCAAAAAAAAACCTTTCCCCCCTTTTTAGGTCATTTAAGGAAAAAAATTTTTTTTCTATTTCCCCAAATGCAGAAAAATTTAAAGAGGGAAAATTTTTTTTAAGGGGCGTTTTTTTTTAAATTTTTGGCAAAGTCAGCAGTTTCCTTTACACTGGGATGACCCCCCTTTTAAACCCCCAAAATTTTGGGCCCAAACCCAAAAGATGTCATGTCTTTGGAAGTTCTCATAGTTTTTTTGGAAAATTTGGAGTTAAATTTTGAGACAGAGCTGTGGATATATATTTTTTTTAATGCACATAGAAACCCCCTGCTTTTGTGTGTTAAAATTTATGGGAAAAAATCTAAAGAAATTTACCAAAATACAGGGAAAAGAAATTTTGGGGACTTTCACAAGTTGGATCATTTCCCCGGGGGCAATTTTTTCCAGATCCTGAAAGGTTTTCCTCGTTCATCTTTTTAAAAAAATTATATAAAGTACAAACAAGAAGGGAATGTGCGCCATCATACCGCTCAGGGAAGGGGGAGGGTTCTGGGGTCTCAAAAGATAAAACCCTTTTGGGCCCAAAAAATGGGGCACATAAACCCCAAAAAAAAAAGCAAAAACCTTGTGAAGATGTGGCGGAAGCTGGTAAGTTTTTCTTTTTCCACAGTGAATGAGTACTTTATCACAATTTTGGTTTTAAAGGCCGCTCTGCCCGGAAAAAAAGCCATTACCCCCAAAAGAAACCTAAATAGGCCAGGGTTAATGGTTTTCAAATTTCACAAACGAAGCCCACATTTTTTGGGGACCTGTCCTGTGGTTGAAAGAAATAAAATTTAACGGTTTTTGGGCCCTTATGGGCCCATCAAATTCCCTTTGGGAGGAAAAAGGGAGAAGCTTGGAAGGAAAACCCAAGGGGCACCATTTCCCAAAATGTGAAACACAAGGGGGGCAGCTCATGGTTTTGTGGTTGTTTTTTCTGAGAAGGGCGGTTCACTTCAATTAAAAAGATAGCATC
Organism: Phyllomedusa bahiana; assembly: GCA_025379985.1. Taxonomy (NCBI): domain Eukaryota; kingdom Metazoa; phylum Chordata; class Amphibia; order Anura; family Hylidae; genus Phyllomedusa; species Phyllomedusa bahiana. The sequence goes on along the minus strand of JAODAL010002682.1, from coordinate 163,952 downwards.
TGATGGAAGGGCGATTAAAAGTGGGCAAAAAAATGAAGCAAAATCCCAAGAATCACCAGGAAGTTAAAACTTTTGGGGGGGGAAATGGGGGTTTCCCAAAAGGAAAATGACCTGAAGCGTGCCAAAAATGGTTACAAAAATGGGCCCTTTTGGAGAACCAAATCCATGGTTTTTGGGGCGGGCCTCACAAAGCCCTGAACCCCAAATCCTATTGGGAAAAATTTATGGGCAAAGCTGCAAAGGGCCGGGCGAGCAAGAACCCCCCCAAAAATGGGTCAGTTACAAACCCGTTTTTGTCAGGGGGGAAAAGGGGCCAAAAAATTTTGCCCAACTATTGGGGGGGGGAAGGGGGGGTTTTGGGGAAAGGGGGGGTTTTCCAGGGGGAAGTGGGGGGGGGGCCCAGGGGGGGTCAGTTTAGAAGGGAAAAGCGACCAAAAAAAAATGAAAAGGGAAACTTCTGACTTTGCAGAAAATAAAAAAAATGCCTTAAAAATTCTTCCCCTTTATTTTTTCCCGCATTTTGGGGGAAAATAAAAATTTTGGGTTTTCCCAATTGACCTAAAACGGGGGGGGTTATTCTGATTTCATGCAGAGAGAAAAAAGTGCAGATGGGGGTTTATTAAGAGGGGGGGGGGAAAACCTGCAGATGGGGGCTTTATATAGAGGGGAGGGAGAAACCTGCAGATGGGGCTTTATATAGAGGGGAGGGAGAAACCTGCAGATGGGGCTTTATATAGAGGGGAGAGAAACCTGTAGATTGGCCTTTATAAAGAGGGAGGGAGAAACCTGCAGAGGGGGCTTTATATAGAGGGAGGGAGAAACCTGCAGATGGGGCTTTATATAGAGGGGAGGGAGAAACCTGCAGATGGGGCTTTATATAGAGGGAGAAACCTGCAGATGGGGCTTTATATAGAGGGGAGAAAAACCTGCAGATGGAGCTTTATATAGAGGGGATGGAATCTGTGTATATATATGTAGTGTGTCCGTATACTTCTTTCCCCCTGTAGATACGTGTGCTCTCCTGCAGGTGTATGACATAACGCGGCTGACTTCCGTCCTGCGCTTGCGGCGCCCTCTACCCGCGGATGCGTCGCCGTCACTCTTACACCATTCACCAAAAGCGCATAGATTTCTGAGTTATATTTACACTGAGCTTCATATAGTAAAACATATGGAGGAACAGGATTCTCCCGCACAATCAATGAGTCACCGCAACCACATCCTCCCCCGCAGAGGCGTCTGTTCTGTACCTCAGCCAAAGCCTATAGATCCTCGGAGCTGTTCCTGCAGCGGACGAGCCTCTATAGGGAGACCCCGCGTGTATCACACTATGTACAGTATGGTGGTATCTCTATAGGGAGACCCCGCGTGTATCACACTATGTACAGTATGGTGGTATCTCTATAGGGAGACCCCGCGTGTATCACATTATGTACAGTATGGTGGTTTCTCTATAGGCCCCCGCGTGTTCACCTAGTACTATGGGGGGAACTCTTGGGAGGTTATCCAATTTCAGTAGGGGACCTATAGGGGCCCCGGGTATCACACTTGTACATATGTGGGATTTCTTTGGGGGCCCCCGAGTGTATCACACATTACAAAGGTGGTTTCTATAAACCCCGGGAAAACAAATAGCAGTTTGGCTCTATAAAAACCCCCCGCGTGTTTCACACTATGTACGGTTTTTGGGGATTCTTAGGGAGCCCCCGGTACACACTTGTACAGTATGGTGGACCGCTATGGGGAACCCTGCTGATAAACACTAGTACATAGGGTGGCTTATAGGGGGGCCCCCGGTGTATAATACTATGTAAGATGGTGGTACTCATGGGGAGACCCCGCGGGGTACAACAGTACGTATGGTGGTCCCCATGGGGGACCCGGGCTGTATAAAATATATACGTATGTGGTCCCTTTATGGGGGGACCCCGATGATCACACTATGTACGTTGGTTTATCTTTTAGGGGGACCCCGCGTTTACAACTATGTACGTAGGGGTTGTATCTTTTGGGGGACCCCGCGTGTATCCCCTAGTACAGTTGTGGTACCCTAAGGGGACCCCGTGTATCAACTTGACAGTAGTGGTAGTCAAGGGGGACCCCGCTAAAACCACTAGTACGTATGGGGGTATCTCTATAAGGAGCCCCCGAGTGTATCAAAACTATGTACAGTATGGTGGTATCTCTATAGGGAGACCCCGCGTGTATCACACTATGTACAGTATGGTGGTTTCTCTATAGGGAGAGTCCGCGTGTATCACACTATGTACGGTATGGTGGAAATCTCTTAGGGAGACTCCGCGTGTATCACACTATGTACATGTATGGGGGTATCTCTATAGGGAGACCCCGGTGTATCACCTTGTACATTTATGGTGGTATCTCTATAGGGGGACCCCACGTGTATCACACTATGTACAATATGGTGGTATCTCTATAGGGAGACTCCGCGTGTATCACACTATGTACAGTATGGTGGTACATCTATAGGGAGACCCCACGTGTATCACACTATGAACTCTATGGTGGTATCTCTATAGGGGGATCCCGCGTGTATCACACTATATACAGTATGGTGGTGCCTCTATAGGGGGATCCCGAGTGTATCACACTATGTACAGTATGGTGGTATCTCTATAGGGAGACCCCGTGTGTATCACACTATGTACAGTATGGTGGTTTCTCTATAGGGAGAGTCCGCGTGTATCACACTATGTACAGTATGGTGGTATCTCTATAGGGAGACTCCGCGTGTATCACACTATGTCCCAGAAATGGTGGTATCTCTATAGGGGGACCCCGCGTGTATCACACTATGTACAGTATGGTGGTATCTCTATAGGGAGACCCCGCGTGTATCACACTATGTACAGTATGGTGGTATCTCTATAGGGGGACCCCGCGTGTATCACACTATGTACAGTATGGTGGTATCTCTATAGGGAGACCCCGCGTGTATCACACTATGTACAGTATGGTGGTATCTCTATAGGGAGACCCCGCGTGTATCACACTATGTACAGTATGGTGGTACATCTATAGGGAGACCCCACGTGTATCACACTATGAACTCTATGGTGGTATCTCTATAGGGGGATCCCGCGTGTATCACACTATGTACAGTATGGTGGTATCTCTATAGGGAGACCCCGCGTGTATCACACTATTTCCCAGTATGGTGGTATCTCTATAGGGAGACCCTGCGTGTATCACACTATGTACTCTATGGTGGTGCCTCTATAGGGGGATCCCGCGTGTATCACACTATTTTACAGTAATGGTGGTATCTCTATAGGGAGCCCCTGCGTGTATCACACAGGTACTATATGGTGGTATCTTATAGGGGGATCCCGCTTTTGTATCACACTATATACAGTATGGTGGTGCCTCTATAGGAGACCCGCGTGTATACACTATGTACAGTATGGTTGGTATCTCTATAGGGAGACCCCGCGTGTATCACACTATGTACCGTATGGTGGTATCTCTATAGGGGGACCCCGCGTGTATCACACTATGTACAGTATGGTAGTATCTCTATAGGTGGACCCTGCGTGTATCACACTATGTACAGTATGGTGGTATCTCTATAGGGGGACCCCGCGTGTATCACACTATGTACAGTATGGTGGTATCTCTATAGGGAGACCCCGCGTGTATCACACTATGTACAGTATGGTGGTATCTCTATAGGGAGACCCCGCGTGTATCACACTATGTACAGTATGGTGGTATCTCTATAGGGGGACCCCGCGTGTATCACACTATATACAGTATGGTGGTGCCTCTATAGGGGGATCCCGCGTGTATCACACTATTTACAGTATGGTGGTATCTCTATAGGGAGACCCTGCGTGTATCACACTATGTACTCTATGGTGGTATCTCTATAGGGGGATCCCGCGTGTATCACACTATATACAGTATGGTGGTGCCTCTATAGGGAGACCCTGCGTGTATCACACTATGTACTCTATGGTGGTATCTCTATATGGGGATCCCGCGTGTATCACACTATATACAGTATGGTGGTGCCTCTATAGGGAGACCCCGCGTGTATCACACTATGTATAGAGCCCATAGCAATTAATCAGGGCCCATAGCCACCAATCAGAGCCCATAGTAACCAATTCGAGCTCATAGCAACCAACCAGAGCCCATATCAACCAACCAGAGCCCATAGCCACCAATCAGTGCCCATAGCGACCAATCAGTGCCCATAGCGACCAATTAGAGCCCATAGCGACCTATCAGAGCCCATAGTGACCAGAGCCCATATCGACCAATCAGTGCCCATAGCGACCAATCAGTGTCCATAGCAACCAGAGCCCATAGCGACCAATCAGAGCCCATAGTGACCAGAGCCCATAGCGACCAATCAGAGCTCAGCTTTCATTTTTCCAGAGCTGTGTAAGAAATTAAAGCTGAGCTCTGTTTGTTCGCTATGAGGTGATTGGTTGCTATGGGCAACAGAGCACTCTTTGTGGTAGGCAGTTTTGATAAATAAGGCAGGCACTGGGTGTAAACAACAGCGGCGTCTGGAAGGGGTTGGCGAGTCCCTTGTAGAGCTGGTATCCGCATCATTCGGTCGTGTATATAAATCTCCACACCATTACGCCGCTGTGATGTCATTGGTGCAGTTGCAGATAGTGACATCATTGCACAGGTGTGGTCTCTGCTCCTGGCTGTTTAAAGGGAAGGTGTCATCAGGAAATGTCCTATTGTTTAGCTTATGTTTATATGTTAGACACGTTTTTCATAAATTTTTGGTTATTTTTTTTAATTTTCCAAATCACTTTCAATATTTTCTAACAATTCTTAAGACTTGCAGTTCTCACTTTGGCCACTAGTTCTAATAATCGTCTGACACTTCCTGTTCTGTAGAGATCACTTCCCCGCAATCTCCTCATTATCAGTACAGGCAGGATTCCACTGACAGGTATCACAGGAAGTGATCATAAAACATCTCAGGAAGTGATCACAGAACCATCTCAGGAAGTGATCACGGAGCCATCTCAGGAAGTGATCACCGAACCATCTCAGGAAGTGATCACGGAACCATCTCAGGAAGTGATCACGGAACCATCTCAGGAAGTGATCACGGAGCCATCTCAGGATGTGATCACGGAGCCATCTCAGGAAGTGATCACAGAACCATATCAGGAAGTGATCACAGAACCATCTCAGGAAGTGATCGCAGAACCATCTCATGAAGTGATCACAGAACCATCTCAGGAAGCGATCACAGAACCATCTCATGAAGTGATCACAGAACCATCTCATGAAGTGATCACAGAACCATCTCAGGAAGTGATTGCGGAACCATCTCAGTAAGTGATCGCCGAACCATCTCAGGAAGTGATCACTGAACCATCTCAGGAAGTGATCACTGAACCATCTCAGGAAGTGATCACTGAACCATCTCAGGAAGTGATCACTGAACCATCTCAGAAAGTGATCACTGAACCATCTTAGGAAGTGATCACTGAACCATCTCAGGAAGTGATCGCCGAACCATCTCAGGAAGTGATCACAGAGCCATCTCAGGAAGTGATCACTGAACCATCTCAGAAAGTGATCACTGAACCATCTCAGAAAGTGATCACTGAACCATCTTAGGAAGTGATCACTGAACCATCTCAGGAAGTGATCGCCGAACCATCTCAGGAAGTGATCACTGAACCATCTCAGGAAGTGATCACTGAACCATCTCAGAAAGTGATCACTGAACCATCTTAGGAAGTGATCACTGAACCATCTCAGGAAGTGATCGCCGAACCATCTCAGGAAGTGATCACAGAACCATCTCAGGAAGTGATCACGGAGCCATCTCAGTAAGTGATCACCGAACCATCTCAGAAAGTGATCACATAACAATCTCATGAAGTGATCACAGAACCATCTCAGGAAGTGATCATGTACCCATCTCAGGGAGTGATCAGTGAATCATCTCAAGAAGTGATCACATAACAATCTCATGAAGTGATCACGGAGCCATCTCAGGAAGTGATCACAGAACCATCTCAGGAAGTGATCACAGAACCATTTCAGGAAGTGATCACAGAAACATCTCAGGAAGTGATCATTATACCATCTCAGGAAGTGATCACGGAGCCATCTCAGGAAGTGATCATGTACCCATCTCAGGGAGTGATCAATGAATCATCTCAAGAATTGATCACATAACAATCTCATGAAGTGATCACAGAACCATCTCAGGAAGTGATCACAGAACCATCTCAGAAAGTTATCAGGGTTACATGATCACTTCCTGAAATGGTTCTATCTCAGGAAATGATCATGGAACCATCTCAGGAAGTGATCACAGAACCATCTCAGGAAGTGATCATTATACCATCTTAGGACATCAGGCTCTGACTGGCCCACAGAAGAGCATATCAGATATCATCGGTTATGATGGGTCCTTGAGTATAGCATGACTATGGGTGCTTCCAGTGTCGGACTGAGGTGCTTTGGGTCCACCAGTGACGTTGATTATGGGACCCACCAGTGGATTTGATTCTGGGTGCCCACGCTACAGCAACTGTACCTGCCTCTTATACATTGCCTCTTTCTCTTTGCCTTTCTGCTCTTCCCAAGCCAAGGATGTATATACAGTTTAAAAATATATTTCAGGACTGCCATGCTCTGCTCAGGTGCCCATCGGGGGTTTCTCCTGTTTCCCTGTGGGCTGTTCCGAGCCTGGGTGCTTCTCAAGGAGAAAGGCAGAGGCATGTGCAATATATACAGTAATGTACAGCTGTAGAGTGAGCCCCAAGAGTCAACTCCACTGATGGGCCCCAAGAAACAACCCTACTGGTGGCCCCCAGGAGCCAACTCCAATGCTGCGCCCAAGGCATCCCAGTTGGACACTATAGAAAGTGATCAGTTCCTCGTGTCTATTTGGGTGAATCTCATGTCTAACCTCTCCTTCCTCTGTCTTTCCAGGCGCTGCTAGAGACGGCTCTCACCAGAGTGGTGCTCCCCATGCCTATCCTCGTTCTACCTCCCATTATAATGTCTGGACTTGAAAAGTAAGTGCACCTCCCTCTCATTAAACCATCTCTTTAGAAGACCATAGACCCAAAGCTTCGACCACAGGTGTAGAGATATCAGAAGGGTGGAGGCCTACGGTAGCGATTGAAATGAGGCTGCTTTCAGAGGCTGCCTGACACCAGCATTCTTCTATATTTATGGCCTGATACATTTACCATTGTCCTTGTTTGATGACATTGCTACACTTGTGAAGACCACATCCGTGCGCAGGTTCCCATTAAACTGTGGAGCCCCCAGGGTTTTTGGGTTACGATGTTCCACAGACACCATGTGAGGTTGTTGTTTCACCATCTTCATTTGTTTAAGGGGAGTTTTACCGCCCCTAAACAGCTGTACCCATGATAAAAGGGGCTAGAGACCTCTTTTTCAAACACAACCAAAATTGTGGCACCAAGGTATAGCCTACACCAGGGAAGGAGTTTGCATGCAAATGAGCGGAGAAGTGTCTTCTGGGTAAATTGCCAGCATCTCATTGGTCTAATACCTACCAGCTTCTGGCATCTCGGATCTCACCGGCAAAGATGGCGGGGAACGTTCTTCTCTTTCTTGTTCATCTATGTTCCCAAAACTTGGACCAAAAAGTGATCAGAAGGTCAAGCACCCTAGTAGGATACCAATGAAAGCTACGTGGCATATAAGTTACATGGTGAGGGCTCCCGATGCCCAGAACAAGGTCCCTGTGCTACTCGATTGTTCCCAGCAAAGTCCTAGGTTAGGAGAGTTGTTATGGAAAAAGCTGAAGGTCTACCCTGCCCACGCACATAATATTACAACAAACCACATCTCCTTTGGACAAATAGGCAAGTTCCCATTAGGCAGATTGGTAGGACTCCAGTAGGTAGGACTAGTGAGAGGCAAGCAAGGCACCAGGAGGGCAGCTAGACAGGTTCCTCATTAGGAAGGTAGGGCTACTAATAGGTAAGGCCTCATGTGCTGTACATAGGCAGGCAGGTTCCCCATTAGGCAAGCTGCTGGGCCACCAGTAGGTAGGAAGGACTATTAATAGGTAAGGTGCCAGGTTCTGTAGGTAAGAGTCTAGGTAGGTAGGCAAGCTCCCCATTAAGCAGATCGGTAGGCCTCCGATAGGCAGGACTAGTGATAGGCGAAGCCCCAGGTACTGTAGGTAAGAGTCTAGGTAGGTAGGCAGGCTTCCCATTAAGCAGATTGGTAGGCCTCCGGTAGGTAGGACTAGTGATAGGTGAGGCCCCAGGTACTGTAGGTAGGAGACTAGATTGTTAGGTTTTGCCCCTGTTAGGCAGATATGAAGGCCTCCGTTAGGTAGGGACAGTGATACTGTAGGTAAGGCCCAGGTACTGTAGGTAAGAGTCTAGTAGGTAGGCAGGCTCCCCATTAAGCAGATGGTAGGCCTCCGGTAGGCAGGACTAGTGATAGGCGAAGCCCCAGGTACTGTAGTTAAGAGTCTAGGTAGGTAGGCAAGCTCCCCATTAAGCAGATTGGTAGGCCTCTGGTAGGCAGGACTAGTGATAGGCGAAGCCCCAGGTACTGTAGGTAAGAGTCTAGGTAGGTAGGCAGGCTCCCCATTAAGCAGATTGGTAGGCCTCCGGTAGGTAGGACTAGTGATAGGTGAGGCCCCAGGTACTGTAGGTAGGAGCCTAGATTGTTAGGTTTTGCCCCCTGTTAGGCAGATTGGAAGGCCTCCGTTAGGTAGGACCAGTGATGCTGTAGGTAAGGCTCCAGGTACTGTAGCTAAGAGTCTAGGTAGGTAGGCAGGCAGGCTCCCCATTAAGCAGATTGGTAGGCCTCCGGTAGGCAGGACTAGTGATAGGCGATGCCCCAGGTACTGTAGGTAAGAGTCTAGGTAGGTAGGCAGGCTCCCCATTAAGCAGATTGGTAGGCCTCCGGTAGGTAGGACTAGTGATAGGTGAGGCCCCAGGTACTGTAAGTAGGAGCACCTAGATAGGGAGGGAGGCTGCCCATTAGGCAGACTGGTACCGGTAGATAGGGCTACTTATAGGTAAGATGCCAAGTAGGCAGATAGGTGTGCAGGGCAAGTAAATAGGCAGAGCCTCCAACCTTATTAGTGGCTAATTCATTTTGAATAAAAAACAATAACACTTGCCTCTCAAACCGCTAAATACGCCGGGGGCTCCAGGACATGTGCTATGGATTCCCAGGATTTGCCTTTCGCTTCTGGGGCCCCTGGGCAACTGCCTAGTGTGCCCAATGGATAAGACAGCTGTGGCGGGTAGAGCACAGACAGAGGGGTGCAGCCGCAGGTGGCTTGATATATTTACTAGCAAGTGGCCTAAGTGATAGCGGAGATGTGTGTTCTCTACTCGCTGGCTGTCACCAGGATGCTTGCACCTCTCTGGTGCATTCTTCTCCAGTATAGCATTGTGCTTTGGTCTTCATGTACTTCCCCCTCGTGTCTGAGGACTCTTTGTATCCGGGAATGTGACACCTTCAGGATGAGGGTCCCTTTCATGAGGCATCAGAGCACTGCTGGGCACAGGGTGGAACGTCCATTGCATCGGTGGCTGCAGTAATCTGCCATCCATGAAGTGTGCAGACCAGTTGGGGCAGATGTAGAGCCAAGCTCTTTGATGTGTCAGCCTGTGGGACACAGGTCACATAGCCGGAATAGACTCCTCTCCATTAGCTACAATGGCTTCAAAGAGAGGCCTCCCTTATCTGTGGGATTTATGGCCTGCCGCCTTCCATGTTGCTGGTTATCTCCCTGTGATCTCGGAGCAAGACCTGATCTGCCCTGGTTTTATGATGGCTGCTACCTGTGGCTTATCTCTGCATTAGAGGAGATTGTGTGGAGACACCTCAGGTGTGCACAGGTAATAGATCCTGCAGGGCCTGTAGCAATAATAAATACATCAGGGATCTGCCACCAGGACCTGCCCCCTTATGTCATGTCCCATAATGCCTCCTCCTGCCTCCATGGTGTTCATCAAAACCAAAATAGTCTAAATACTTATCATTTCTTGACAGCTGACTAGTCGCTGTCTCTGCAAACCCTCCACATGTCCCATGCCTCATCATTAAAGCAGCCACCAGGAAACCACCTTCCCCATGGCTGAAATGTAAGACTGGGGAGATATAGATGAAGTTTATCTATAACCTGTAATGACCTGGAGGTTAACCTGGTGCAGGATGCCCCTATCTGGATGGTATCTCTACCTTGTAATGACCCGGAGATTACCATGGTGCAGTATGCCCGTATCTTGATGGCATCTATAACCTGTAATGACCCGGAGATTACCATGGTGCAGTATGCCCGTAGCTGGGTGGCATCTATAACCTGTAATGACCCGGAGATTACCATGGTGCAGTATGCCCGTAGCTGGGTGGCATCTATAACCTGTAATGATCCGGAGATTACCATGGTGCAGTATGCCCCTATCTGGGTAGCATCTATACCCTGTAATGACTTGGAGATTTCCATGGTGCAGTATGCCCGTATCTTGATGGCATCTATAAACTGTAATAACACGGAGATTACCCTTGTGCAGTATTCCCCTATCTGGGTGACATTGTCTGGATTTCACGCGAGGGGTCGACCCAATGACTCACTGCTGATGCGGGTGCGGAGGATGAGTGCATACCTGCAATGCTGAAAAGCTGGCAGCACCTATAGCTATTTGGCTGGTCACTGCTTTCATGAACCTTCCCAATCTCTCCGATGCTCTGAGCAGCGCTGAATCATCACTTTTTCGGAATCTCCCCTACCATCTTGTGGTCTAATCAGGATCTGCTCCTCAAGGTGTCGTCCTGCTCCGTATGGAGGTACAATCACCCTGTGAATTATACCCGGGGACCCTGCCACATTATGCAGAGCAATATTAAATAATTTCACGGCACACAAGAGATTAGTTGCATTTGTATTATATGAAATTTATATTCGGATGAATATGTATATCAAGTAATTTCAGTTACAGAGAATCAACATAGTCGAGTGCCTCAATATACAGACTAGTATTGTTTGGTACAAAGTAATAGTGATCTAATATTTGAACGTTTCGGCTGTCGCCACAGCCTTCGTCGGCCAGATCACTGGAAAGAAATGCAGTATATTAAAGACATAAATATAAATAATAGACAAATGCAAAACAGTAAAAAAGAAGAAGTAAAAAAGAAAAAGAAAAAAATAAGAAGAAACAAAATTGAAAAGAACTCAGAGAGAACATGTATAGACCATGTTGTAGGTATAGAGACACCGGAAAAAAGAGAGAAAGAAAGACGAAAAGAAGACATGATATAAGTAGCAGAAAAAAAGAGAATGATATAAATAGCAGAAAAAATGTGACCATACTGAAAAGGTAAAACAAAAACAAAAGTATGCAGATAAAAGAAAATAAATGATCAATGTATGATAGCAAAGAGTAAAGGGTAAAGTGCATATGTAAATGTAGGCTTACCAGTACTAGATGGGAGTAGGAAAAGACTGTAGTAGAGAACTGCAAATGTAGCAGTGCTCTCAAGAGATGTAGTTGAGAGGCTGTAAAAAGGGCATAAAAAGTAAATTAGGAGAAGGTGTGTAAAATAAGCAGAGTAATATGGGAAGGATGGATAGGTGGAACGTCCTTACCAAAAGTGGGACCGCGTCAGGGGAACACTAGAAGTAAACAGAAGAAAGGATGTGAGGCTACCAACTGAAATAGAGTAGGGGTCAAACAAAAATGGACCAAAGAAATGATGATAGAGGGAGACACTGCTATAATGGCTAACATACCTATGCGGAGGTAGGACTGGTGTAACGGCGCCAGTGGCGGCCAGGGAGATGTGGGCGCAGTCCTCGCTAGGAAGGGCGCAACGCCGCGTCTTAAAGACCCAATAGAGAGAGTGTGGGGTGAGGGAGAACGGCGCATGCGCGGGATCCGGCCGAAATGGTCCGGTGTCTCGCGTGTGTGCGCAGCTGTAAACAGAATACTAAAGGACTGTAAGTTGAATGGAAAAATAAAGAAGAGGTCTTGTAAGAGAATGAAAGGAGTGGAAGTGGATGAGGTGAAAGTCATGGTGGCCACAATAGTATAAATGCGGAAGAAGGAACAAAGTTAATCATTCTTGTACCTGGATGTAACAGGGTTGTATAGATGTAATGTAAAGGGAGACAAAAGAGAAAGGTATAGAAAAGAATATGGGAAAGATATCTAGAATGAAGGATAGGTCCACGGTCCGATTGCAAATAGTAGGTAATGGCACAAGATAATAAACGTGTCAATGTACATGAGTCGTCAAACATGGAAGTAACTTTTAGGAAAAAGATCCAAGATCTGTTGTATATCTCACCATCGCGACAGGTGTCACAGACTCTGTAGAGTTTAGCGATTCTGTAATTAAATACATCATATCAGATTACATGAACGTGACTTAATACATCATATATATGCATGTGTACTTGTATAAACGCCAACATACCAAAATTAAAAGACAGGCATGATGTATGTGAGCGGCATAGTGTATACCCAATATGTAGTAGGTGTATCAATGTCTGAAACGGAGACATAGTGGGAACCATAAGTATGTATAGGATGTGGATAATAGTGGTAATTATTTTAAAAATTAAGGTCACATTCCCTATTTAGGCCGTTTGGATGTAAGCTATCTAATCGGTGGATCCAATAGGCTTCACGTTTTTTTAGGAGGGCAATGCGGTTACCGCCCCTCTTTGGGCGGGGGACATGTTCCAGTACTTGAAATCGGAGTTGACTTATTTGGTGATGGTTGTCCTCAAAATGTTGTGGAAGCGGAAGCCATATCTTTTTGCAATTAATTGTGGACTTATGTGCTGATAAGCGATCCTTAATGCGTTGTGTAGTTTCGCCTATATAGAGAAGGCCACAGGGGCATTTGATCAAATATACCACAAATGAGGTGTCACATGTAAAGAAGCCTTTTACTTTAATGGGTGTCCCGTTGTGGGGGTGATGTACTACATCCCCTTTGATAATACTCGAACAATTGTTGCAATGCAAACAGGGGAATGTGCCATTCCTAGGAGTCGCAAGTTGTGTCTGTAGTTTCGGTGATCGTAGAGAACCTACATCGGCTCTCACAAGATTGTCCCTAATATTTTAGGGGCGTTTGTAGCAGATTTGTGCTATAGTCCGGAACTCTGGGATGTCTGGGTAGCCATCTCGAAGAATGTGCCAATATTTGCGTATGGTTTGATGTAGCTTAGGCATCAGAGGGTGGTAAGTGTTGATGAAATTGACCCTTGGAAGGTTAGGGCCAAAAGGTTTTTTAGGTCTTCTCTGTGTTCTGGTTCTAGTTATGAGTCTTTCTGGGTAACCTCTTTCTTTGAATTTATTGGACATCATGTCCAATTGAAGGTCGAGATCATAGGGACTTGTAACTATCCTTTTAACTCTGGTAATTTGGGAAGAGGGAAGGGAAGTCTTGGTGTGGACTGGGTGACAGCTGCTAAAATGGAGGAGAGAATTCCTGTCTGTTGATTTGGTGTGGAGATCAGTGGTAATATTGCCTTCTGGGGATTTATTAACCCAAGTGTCAAGGAAATTAATGCGAGACTGATCCTTGTGAATGGAAAAGGTGAGACCTGGTTTGATGGAATTGATAAAATCAAAAAAGTTGGTAATAGACAAATTATCTCCTTGCCAAATGCAAAATATGTCATCGATATAACGATGCCAGGCTATTGCATGTCTTAAAAAGAGTTCATTGGGGTAAATAAATGTTGTTTCGATGGTGGCCATAAAAATGTTGGCATACGGAGGCGCCATGTTGGAACCCATGGCGGTACCTTGGCGTTGGAGAAAGAACTCATCCCCAAAGAGGAAGTAATTCTCAGTTAGCACTAAGGTGAGTAATGTAATACAAAAGTCAACCTCAGAAGGTGTCAATTCAGTAGTGCGGAGCATGTCATGGGTAGCACTGATGCCATCTACATGGCGAATAGAGGTATAGAGGCTATTTACATCAAATGTGATTAGGATGGTATCAGGAGATGTGGGGTTTAAAGATTGTAAGATGTCCAAAAAGTGAGGGGTATCGCGGATGTAAGATTTGGTTTTGAGTAAAATTGGGGTGAGGATCTTTTCCAGGAATTGAGCTATAGGAGAAAAGATTGAGTCGGTTGAGGCGACTATGGGGCGACCTGGTGGATTATGTAAATCTTTGTGGATCTTTGGTAATATATAGAACACCGGGGTGATGGGATGTTTAGCCTGGAGAAAATCAAAGGTCTTACGGTCGATAATCTTTTGGTCAAGGGCAACGTCAAGGATGGATTTTATCTTGGAATAGATGGAACCAATAGGGTCATGTTCCAATGGTGTGTAGGTAGTGTCGTCAGATAGTTGCCGTTGGATCTCATATAGGTACTTGTCTCTTACGGTCGATAATCTTTTGGTCAAGGGCAACGTCAAGGATGCATTTTATCTTGGAATAGATGGAACCAATAGGGTCATGTTCCAATGGTGTGTAGGTAGTGTCGTCAGATAGTTGCCGTTGGATCTCATATAGGTACTTGTCCCGGTCCAACACCACAATGGCTCCCCCCTTGTCAGCTGGTTTGATGATTATTTTTGGGTTATTGCGTAGTGAGGATATGGCTTGTCTTTCTTCATATGTAAGATTATTAGAGACATGAAATTGATGTTTATTTTTCAGTACGTTTTTGATGTCTCTATCTACCAGTGAAATGTAAGTTTCAATTGTATGGTAGGTACGTGGAGGATTGAATTAACTGATGTTTCTCAAGTTCATGTTGGAGATGGAGAGAGTAGGTGTATCGATGGAATGGGTAGAGTAATTGGTCTGGTGAAAATGTGCCTTAAGGCGGAGGGATCGGTAGAACTGCTGTAGTTCTTGTTCTAAGATAAATGTGTCGAGTGGGGGGTTGGGCAAAATGAAAGTCCTTTACTTAACAGGTCCATTTCTGCTGACGTGAGGAGGGTAGATGAAATATTGATCACTAGATGATGTTGTAGTGGGGGGACGAAGTAGGACTTGTATTGTTCTTATTAGCTGTGTGAGTCGGTGTAGGACCTACCCTTGAGCGTGTGTAGACACGTGGTTCCTCAGTTCTGTAGCTGTCTCCCCGCCCTCCTCTTTGTGGTCGGCGTGTGCGTGACCTCCTTGCGCCTAAAAAAGGCTGTGGCCTGCGTTCTATGGATTGATGCTCTGTATCTGAACTTGATGAAGAGTAGTATGGTCCTAGCCTAGGTTGTCTGTAACTCTGGTAGGTGGAGCCCTGCCATCTATAAACTTGATTTAGGAGATAGTCCTCCTTGTCTCTCATAAATTTATCCCTCTTCCGCTTCTCAGTAGTTGAGCGGAATTGAGCCAAAGTTTGATCTGTCGTCTGTTTAAGTGAGACCCATTCCTCTGATGTTAGATTAGATGACAATTGTGTCTCTATGGGCTTAATTTGGTCTTCGAGATCTTTAATTGCTTTTTGCAAATAATCGATGGTGAGTATAATGAGATCTAATGAGCATTTATTGAGAATCTGAGTGAATTGAGTACAATATTGTTGGTTATCATGGAATAATGTGGTTTGTAAGTTGGACCGGAGACCCCGGGGTATCCGGTTCTCCTTAAAATATTCCGCAAGGGTGGTACTATGTAATTGATAAGCGATTAAACGCTTGGAAATGCGTTCGTATTCTCTAGTTGCGATGTGCAAAAAAGAAGATGCCTCTGTGACCTGAGAGATGATAGTTGCTGCAGTAGCGTCGTCAGTAGCGTCGTCATAAGCAAATGTGTCAGAAGACATTGTTAAAAATCAATGCCAGTGCAATAGATAACCATTGGTATTGATTTATCTATTGCACTGGCATTTGATGTTTAACAATGGCTTCTGACACATTTGCTTATGACGATGCTACTGCAGCAACTATCATATCTCAGGTCACAGAGGCATCTTCTTTTTTGCACATCGCCCCGACCGAGATTAAAACTAGAGAATACGAACGCATTTCCAAGCGTTTAATCGCTTATCAATTACATAGTACCACCCTTGCGGAATATTTTAAGGAGAACCGGATACCCCGGGGTCTCCGGTCCAACTTACAACCCACATTATTCCATGATAACCAACAATATTGTACTCAATTTACTCAGATTCTCAATAAATGCTCATTAGATCTCATTATACTCACCATCGATTATTTGCAGAAAGCAATTAAAGATCTTGAAGACCAAATTAAGACCATAGAGACACAGTTGTCATCTAATCTAACATCAGAGGAATGGGTCTCACTTAAACAGACGACAGATCAAACTTTGGCTCAATTCCGCTCAACTACTGAGAAGCGGAAGAGGGATAAATTTATGAGAGACACGGAGGATTATCTCCTACATCAAGTCTATAGATGGTAGGGCTCTACCTACCAGAGTTACAGACAACCTAGGCTAGGACCATACTACTCTTCATCAAGTTCAGATACAGAGCATCAATCCATGGAACGCAGGCCACAGCCTTTTCAAGACGCAAGGAGGACACGTACACGCCAACCACAAAGAGGAGGGCAGGGTGACGGCTACAGGACTGAGGAACCACGTGTCTATACACGCTCGAGGGTAGGTCCTATACCGACTTACACAGCTAATGAGAACAATACCAGTCCTATTTCGTCCCCCCCACTGCAACATCATCTAGTGATCAATATTTCATCTACCCTCCTCACTTCAGCAGAAATGGACCTGTTAAGTAAAGGACTTTCATTTTGCCCAACCCCCCCTCGACACATTTATCTTAGAACAAGAACTACAGCGGTTCTACCGATCCCTCCGCCTTAAGGCACATTTTCACCAGACCAATTACTCTACCCATTCCATTGATACACCTACTCTCTCCATCTCCAACATGAACTTGAGAAACATCAGTAAATTCAATCCTCCACGTACCTATCATACAATCGAAACTTACATTTCACTGGTAGATAGAGACATCAAAAACACATTGAAAAACAAACATCAATTTCATGTCTCTAATAATCTTACATATGAAGAAAGACCAGCCATATCCTCACTACGCAATAACCCAAAAATAATCATCAAACCAGCTGACAAGGGGGGAGCCATTGTGGTGTTGGACCGGGACAAGTACCTATATGAGATCCAACGGCAACTATCTGACGACACTACCTACACACCATTGGAACATGACCCTATTGGTTCCATCTATTCCAAGATAAAATGCATCCTTGACGTTGCCCTTGACCAAAAGATTATCGACCGTAAGACCTTTGATTTTCTCCAAGCTAAACACCCTATTACCCCGGTGTTCCACATATTACCAAAGATCCACAAAGATTTACATAACCCACCAGGTCGCCCCATAGTCGCCTCAACTGACTCAGTCTTTTCTCCTATAGCTCAATTCCTTGAAAAGATCCTCACCCCAATTGTACTCAAAACCAAATCTTACATCCGCGATACCCCTTACTTTTTGGACATCTTACAATCTTTAAACCCTACATCTCCTGATACCATCATAATCACATTTGATGTAAATAGCCTCTATACCTCTATTCGCCATGCAGATGGCATTAGTGCTACCCATGACATGCTCCGCACTACTGAATTGACACCTTCTGAGGTTGACTTTTGTATTACATTACTCACCTTAGTGCTAACTGAAAATTACTTCCTCTTTGGGGATGAGTTCTTTCTCCAACGCCAAGGTACCGCCATGGGTTCCAACATGGCGCCTCCGTATGCCAACATTTTTATGGCCACCATCGAAACAAAGTTCATTTACCCCAATGAACTCTTTTTAAGACATGCAATAGCCTGGCATCGTTATATCGATGACATATTTTGCATTGGGCAAGGAGATGATTTGTCTATTACCAACATTTTTGATTTGATCAATTCCATCAAACCAGGTCTCACCTTTTCCATGGGTCAATTTCATCAACACTTACCACCCTCTGATGCCTAAGCTACACCAAACCAAACGCAAATATTGGCACATTCTTCGAGATGGCTACCCAGACATCCCAGAGTTCCGGACTATAGCACAAATCTGCTACAAACGGCCCAAAAATATTAGGGACCATCTAGTGAGAGCCGATGTAGGTTCTCTACGATCACCGAAAATACAGACACAACTTGCGACTCCTAGGAATGGCACATTCCCCTGTTTGCATTGCAACAATTGTTCGAGTATTATCAAAGGGGATGTAGTACATCACCTCCACAACGGGACACCCATTAAAGTAAAAGGCTTCTTTACATGTGACACCTCTTTTGTGGTATATTTGATCAAATGCCCCTGTGGCCTTCTCTATATAGGCGAAACTACACAACGTATTAAGGATCGCTTATCAGCACATAAGTCCACAATTAGGTGCAAAAAGATATGGCTCCCACTTCCACAACATTTTGAGGACAACCATCACCAAATAAGCCAACTCCGATTTCAAGTACTGGAACATGTCCCACGCCCAAGGAGGGGCGGTAACCGCATTGCCCTCCTAAAAAAACGTGAAGCCTATTGGATCCGCCGTTTAGATAGCTTACATCCAAACGGCTTAAACAGGGAATGTGACCTTAATTTTTAAAATAATTACCACTATTATCCACATCCTATACATACTTATGGTTCCCACTATGTCTCCGTTTCAGACATTGATACACCTACTACATATTGGGTATACACTATGCCGCTCACATACATCATGCCTGTCTTTTAATTTTGGTATGTTGGCGTTTATACAAGTACACATGCATATATATGATGTATCAAGTCACGTTCATGTAATCTGATATGATGTATTTAATTACAGAATCGCTAAACTCTACAGAGTCTGTGACACCTGTCGCGAGGGTGAGATATACAACAGATCTTGGATCTTTTTCCTAAAAGTTACTTCCATGTTTGACGACTCATGTACATTGACACGTTTATTATCTTGTGCCATTACCTACTATTTGCAATCGGACCGTGGACCTATCCTTCATTCTAGATATCTTTCCCATATTCTTTTCTATACCTTTCTCTTGTGTCTCCCTTTACATTACATCTATACAACCCTGTTACATCCAGGTACAAGAATGATTAACTTTGTTCCTTCTTCCGTATTTATACTATTGTGGCCACCATGACTTTCACCTCATCCACTTCCACTCCTTTCATTCTCTTACAAGACCTCTTCTTTATTTTTCCATTCAACTTACAGTCCTTCAGTACTCTGTTTACAGCTGCGCACACACGCGAGACACCGGACCATTTCGGCTGGATCCCGCGCATGCGCCGTTCTCCCTCACCCCACACTCTCTCTATTGGGCATGCGCCGGCGTCTTTATGACACGGCGTCGCGCCCTTCCCAGCGAGGACCGCGCCCACATCTCCCTGGCCGCCACTGGCGCCGTTACACCAGTCCTACCTCCGCATAGGTATGTTAGCCATTATAGCAGTGTCTGCCCCTATCATCATTTCTTTGGTCCATTTTTGTTTGACCCCTACTCTATTTCAGTTGGTAGCCTCACATCCTTTCTTCTGTTTACTTCTAGTGTTCCCCTGATGCAGTCCCACTTTTGGTAAGGACGTTCCACCTATCCATCCTTCCCATATTACTCTGCTTATTTTACACACCTTCTCCTAATTTACTTTTTATGCCCTTTTTACAGCCTCTCAACTACATCTCTTGAGAGCACTGCTACATTTGCAGTTCTCTACTACAGTCTTTTCCTACTCCCATCTAGTACTGGTAAGCCTACATTTACACATGCACTTTACCCTTTACTCTTTGCTATCATACATTGATCATTTATTTTCTTTTATCTGCATACTTTTGTTTTTGTTTTACCTTTTCAGTATGGTCACATTTTTTCAGCTTTTTTTCTGCTATTTATATCATTCTCTTTTTTTCTGCTACTTATATCATGTCTTCTTTTCGTCTTTCTTTCTCTCTTTTTTTCCGGTGTCTCTATACCTACAACACGGTCTATACATGTTCTCTCTGAGTTCTTTTCAATTTTGTTTCGTCTTATTTTTTTCTTTTTCTTTTTTACTTTTTCTTTTTTACTGTTTTGCATTTGTCTTCAATTATTTGTATTTATGTCTTTAATATACTGCATTTCTTTCCAGTGATCTGGCCGACGAAGGCTGTGGCGACAGCCGAAACGTTCAAATATTAGATCACTATTACTTTGTACCAAACAATACTAGTCTGTATATTGAGACACTTGACTATGTTGATTCTCTGTAACTGAAATTACTTGATATACATATTCATCCTAATATAAATTTCATATAATTCAAATGCAACTAATCTCTTGTGTGCCGTGAAATTATTTAATAGTGTAGGTTCTTGGGGTTTCGATACTCCTTTTGAGTGGCTCCGCGATTATTACAGCCAAGTGCAGGATATTACACTATAAACATTATGCAGAGCACACAGCTGTAATGAGCAAGGTGGCAGGGCCTGGCGGCAGGTGCCATGACAGATGTGAGGCACGCGCAGGGTTACACAGCTCGCTGGTCATTGTGTACCTGAGACAGACGTGTCACAACTGTCAGACACAACGGCTGAAGTCACTGGCTGCTCTCCACGTGCCCTGCATGCTGAACACACACAGCACCTCCTTCCACACTCATGTCTTTCTTCTCAGTAATCTTTCTCCAGCTCCATTACCCATATACAGGGCCGCCATCAGAAATTTCAGGGCCCCATACAGCTGAAGCATCTGGGCCCCCCTTTCCTATTAACCCCACTTGCAGCGGGCCCCCTTCATTCACCGGGCCCCGTACGGCAGTACCCCCAGTACTGCCTTTATGGCGGCCCTGCCCATATAGTCCGGACACCATGTGAGATAGATCCAGCCATTCTGTAGATGTCCCACGCGCTTTACACCCTCATGCATTTTAGCATCGTAAAACTTGCACAGCGTTATGTAGGAGATACCCCTCACCTGCTCCATTTATCACAGTCAATGGCTCTGCTCTTTTGACTCCTCCCCATTCTTCAAGCCCCACATCCTACCCCTTACCTCTTCCTGCCGCCTCCACTTGAAAAATATGCTCATTTCTTAGATATCACAAAAATGCTGGTCCATGCCCTCGTCATCTCCCGCCAAGACTACTGCAACATCCTTCTCTGCGGCCTCTCGTCTAGTACTCTTGCAATGCTTCAGTCCTTCCTCGACTCTGATCTGCCTTTTTACTCCTTACCTTGTCTCTCCCCTCTGCCAATCTCTATACTGGTTACACATTGCCCACCAAATCCAGTTCCAGTTACTATCCATGACCTACAAGGCTCTCCATAACCTTTCCCCTCCATACATCTCTGCCTTAATCTCTAGATACCTCCCGTCTCTCCGCTCCTCACAGGACCTTCTCCTCTGCTCTCCTCTTATTAGCTCTTCACACAACCGTCTCCAAGTCTTCTCCCGAGCTTCAAACACACTCTGGAACTCACTGCCCCAACACATCAAACTCTCCTCTACCCTCACCAGCCTGAAAACCCATCTCTTCAGGAGCCCCTAACCTACAATAACCCTGCTGCCACTACACTCCACCATGTGAGCCCCTCACCTTCTGTCTCTTTCCTCCTCCCTTCGTGGGCAAGGTCCTCCCTAACTCTGTACCAGTTCTTAGTCATTTAGGGCCTCATGTATGAAAACTGTCTAGGTCTAAGACTTTCTTTGTTGCCCATTCCAACCAGTTAGAGCTCCTGTTCTAGTTCACGTAGTGCTCTGCAAAAATAAAGGGAAGCTCTGGTTGCTATGGCAACAAAGAAAGTCTTAGATCTAAACAGTTTGTCACACATGTCCCCCTTAGTGTTTCCGTTGTACCTTGTTTGACATATATTATATATGTAAGCCCCCCTCGAATGCACAGTGTCCTGGAACTAATAGTGCTTTAAAACAAATAACAATAATTGCACTTTAGTCAAACTCTGTGGGATTTTTGGAATCAGCGGGGTCTCGACTCTCCACCGATTGCATGAGTCAGACTCATTTTCATCAAGGGCTATTTGAGCATTATAGTTACCCTCAAAAAGCCATTGGAGACTATTGTGCCTGGGTAAGGCTATCAGAGTTGTGCCACCAACTGTGAGTTCCTAAACAGAGCGTTGTGGAGGCGCTCCCTATTGTGGCACCTCCACCTCTGCCAAGCACTGACTGCGTCCTCCAGATACAGTAGAGAGCCAGTCCTTCTTTGTCCAGACCTTGTTCATCCCTATGTCTAAGCCTTCGCGGACTACATGAAACGATGTGTTGGGACGGATTTGGCCTTCGGGCCTTGGCTTTGATATGTGTACCAAGGTCAAAAGATAAACTAAGGATGGAGTTTATATTAAAGAAAAATACATGTAGCTAGTAGATCTTGGACTTTCGTTCAGTTGCCAGCTTCCATCTTCCTTTGGTCAGGACTGGTCTTTAGCCAGGACTGGGAGATCTTCATTCTTCCTCATAGTTAAGTTTGTGGATCGCAGTGAAGACCTTGACACCTCTTTATGCGCCTACCCTTTTTTCACCGCACACCTATTTGTACGTCTAGGAACCTTTGATGCAATGCAAAATGCAGCCATCCAGAACCCTGCTTTGTACTGACGAGGAGCAGATACCCCAAAACAGCTTATGGGGGACTTTCCTTCTGGATGAGTTACTGGCTTGGCTCCAGGTCCACGATTATGTTTCAAGGCTCTTTAGTGGGTCAGATGTGGCTGTTAAGGGACAGTTCTTCCAATATGTGGCACCAGAGATTCTAGCTGTCTTCCCTTATGCCCATTTGCATTTTTCCCAGGAATCTTGCATGGCCTATAAGTTTTGAATGGCCATTATGGTGCTCTGCTCAATGAGAGACTTTACTCCCTAGAGCACCTGTAACATTCAAGGTCCGGGAGCCAAGTCCAGCCTGCCATATCATTTTATGTGGCCCTCGACAGCTTAGACACAGCAAGCAGAGATGGTCAAGGTCCAGGCACAGAAGGACCAGCTGGAGGACGCGGCTCATGCAAGAGGTGGCAGCGCCAGCATTGGGAACAGGCACCATCTTGGATTCAGAGCTCTGACACACATTATGCCCTGTTAAGCAACCGGACGGCGGTGGCACAGCTCTGACAACCCTACCCAGGTGTCTTGGCCACCATCCTAGGTCGAAAGCTTTCTGCTAATGAAGAGTGGGGGCTGGCTATTAGATAATATTAAAAGACAACTTGGCCTTTTATTGCACACTGCAGCCCTTTGAGGGCAACCACAATGCGAATGTGGCCCTTGGTAAAAACAAAGTTGACACCACTGCCCTAGAGCTACAATACAGAGGGGTACATGTGATGTGTGGAGCACCCAAATTCCTTTGTGTTGAGAATTAATGGTGATTACAAATGATCTTATCCACTGGGATGTCTCGGGGAGGTATTGTAATATATCATATATAGTCCCTTCCATCGGTGGTCAGTCTGAGAGTTCAAAATTTTTGGATCAGGGTTAATAGTTCTATATGTTCTTCTCTAGAATAGTCTACAAACTATTGAAGAAAAAGCTGTATGGCCACTCTTGTTAAATTGGATGGTGTCTGGTATCTTTCTTCTATAATTGTCAATGGAAAATCACGTTTTGGAGGATATCTGCTGCTTTTCTGAGTCATTTCCAGATCATAGCAGGGTCAAAAGCGACATTGGGTGGCTGGCGCATGTAGGCTGCATTGAGTCACACGTCTTGTGCTACGCCATGCTTTTCTATGGAACGTAGAACTGCTTGACCGGCCCCATGGGTAATTTACAAGAAACGGAGGTGCTGTTTAGTGTGGAAATAGTCGGTCAGGAACATGACAGTGTACAGTAAACTTTGCTAGGAAGGGTTTGTAAGTCAGCATGGTGCTCAGCAATCTGCTCAGTCATTACATTACCTATCTGTGTTCTATAGAGTAAGCAAAAAGTACTCATATGGAAATCACAGTCCTACAGTGGGAGTTCTGAATATGACATGTAGTTAGGAAGCACTGACCAAGCCGCCTTCGAGCAGAAGGAAGGCAATTATGAAGGTCTGAGGCCGTAAGAGAAACCACAGGGAGAATAGAGTTGGCAGGAAATTAATGTGGAGCAATATTGGATGAAGAACCGCATGACCAGGAGGGAGTGAAGAAGAGCATGACCAGGAGGGAGTGAAGAAGAGCATGACCAGGAGGGAACGAAGAAGAGCATGACCGGGAGGGAACGAAGAAGAGCATGACCGGGAGGGAACGAAGAAGAGCATTACTGGGAGGGAACGAAGAAGAGCATGATCAGGAGGGAACGAAGAAGAGCATGACCGGGAGGGAACGAAGAAGAGCATTACCGGGAGGGAACGAAGTAGAGCATTACCGGGAGGGAACGAAGAAGAGCATTACCGGGAGGGAACGAAGAAGAGCATGATCAGGAGGGAACGAAGAAGAGCATGAACAGGAGGGAACGAAGAAGAGCATGAGCAGGAGGGAACGAAGAAGAGCATGAACAGGAGGGAAAGAAGAAGAGCATGACCAGGAGGGAATGAAGAAGAGTATGACCAGGAAGGAATGAAGAAGAGCATGACCAGGAGGGAATGAAGACGAGCATGACCAGGAGGGATGAAGAAGAGCATGACCAGGAGGGAATGAAGAAGAGCATTACCGGGAGGGAACGAAGAAGAGCATGATCAGGAGGGAACGAAAAAGAGCATGACCAGGAGGGAATGAGGAGGAGCATGACCAGGAGAGAATGAGGAGGAGCATGACCGGGAGTGAATGAAGAAGAGCATGACCAGGAGGGAATGAAGGAGAGCATGAACAGGAGGGATTGAAGAAGGGCTAAACCAGGAGGTAATGAGGAAGAGCATGACCGGGAGAGAATGAGGAAGACCATGATCGGGAGAGAATGAGGAAGACCATGACCAGGAGAGAATGAGGAAGAGCATGACTGGGAGTGAATGAGGAAGAGCATGACTGGGAGTGAATGAGGAAGACCATGACTGGGAGTGAATGAGGAAGACCATGACCGGGAGAGAATGAGGAAGACCATGACCAGGAGAGAATGAGGAGGAGCATGACCAGGAGTGAATGAGGAAGAGTATGACCGTGAGTGAATGATAAAGAGCATAAATGCTTCTTTAGGGATTTCCATGTAATGTATTGCTCTTTTTGCAGTCGTGTGCCGCTGGTAATGGTGTGCGTGTGTATATATATATGTGCCGCAACCCTGCCAGTGGCACCCAGGTTCGCATAGTGTTTTTTCAGAAATGTTTTTTTGTGCAGAACCATACATTGTATTTGGCGTATATTGTTTTTAATCTATATGGGGAGGAAGGGGTGCCTCCATTTTGGTTTTCTGCACCACGCCCACTTTCACAGGCTGTCATAAGAAGTGCAGCTTGCAGGTTTGGTGTTTTTTTTCCTCTCTGGATAATGGAGGTCGGTTGACCCAGTAAGAGGCCTTGATTTGGCTCTATTGAGAGTTTAAGATAGCGTAAGACCACCCGACCTGAGCTCACGTTGTAAATTCGTGGGCAGCTTAAGCATTTTTTGATCAAAAATATGTGAACCAAGAATGTCAAAGTTTTTTCATGTATGATAAAGAGCATGACCCGGAGTGAATGATGAAGAGCATGACCAGGAAGGAATGGGGAAGAGCATTGCCAGGAAGCAATGAGGAAGAGCATGACCAGGAGGCGCTGGTGAAAATTGGGAAGCTACTTAGACTCTGCTTCCTGCCGTGCCGTGGTGGTCATGAGAATCCAGCTCCTGCCTTGACAACCAGGAGGAATGAGGAAGCATGGTGACCAGTAGGGGATAAATAAGACCAGGAACATGACCAGGAAGGAAGGACTGAAGAAAAGCATGATCCAGAGGAAATGGAGAAGAGCATGATCCAGGGGGAATGAAGGAAAGCAATGGCCATCAGAAGATGAGAGGAGGATGTTCCATTAGAAGGAAATGTGTTTGAAGTGTCATTGGGTATATATGAGAACAATGTACAGTGAGGGGGAATGTAGATGGAGAACCAACAGGAGAGATCGTGACTCTATAAGGATGGATGTTTTTAGACCTCAGTCAGGTCTATAGCGACCAAATGTTGTAAAGTATGTCTTTAATTGGCAATACTATTGTGGGATAGAATCAAAAACATATTGTTTACCTGGAATCCCATAATGCCGATACTTGGTGATTAGAAATTTTGTGATCTTCTTAGTTGCTCTCTTTCCTCTTTTTATGTGCTCGTGTTACCACAGGTTTTGTTACTTGTCAATCATCTTGGTTGTCTGTTCTTATAGTGCTCTCATTTTGAGTTGTGCCATTCTACGAGCAAGAAGTATCTCCTCGAAATGCGTCAGACGGCAGCCATGGATCTTAACCTTTTGGAATAATTTTTTTTTGATTTGATCAGTGAGTGCAGGAATACCCCTTTCCTAATTTTTTGTGACCATTCTTGGACACATCCATAGTCCAGCACCAGCGACACGAGTTACATGAGGAACTTGCAAACTCATCTCATTGAGCAAGAAAGCAAAATACCTTCATGTGGATTCGGAGGCGTGTATAGAAACATTAGTGACTATAGTGTAATTTTATTATTTAGCAATAACTATGTATCTGTACTCTGACACCATTGCTTGTAAAATGCATCCAAATTGTTCTCCTCCATCACCGTACCCCACCACTACAGCTATACTCTGGTCCATATAAGATCCCTGCCAAGGGATGACATGACCTGCCCCACCCCACCTCAGGTAATAGACAGCTTACAAGCCCGTCAGCAGTGTGTCCACCCATCTGCAGAGAATGACAATGGTGGGGAACTTCTAGAGAAGGTTTAATCTGAAAGGGTTCGGCGGTACACAAGGCTGTCTGCTGTTTTATCCATATTTTTGTGGTTGGAGACCCGCATTCAGTACTGACTGCTGCCCATTGCTCTACTCTCTGTACTTGGTTGCTATAGAAGTTCTAGTTTTGGGTGGGTGTTGCTGATCCCACTCGTCTCATAGCAGATCTTGAGAGGTCGAATATCATGACTTGACGATGTTTGCACCTCTTAGAAATAAATTTGTTGAAAGGCTTAGGCGGCAGTCGTACAACGCTCCCCTAATAATGCCGCTTCCTGATGGTGCATGGGCCTCGTCTTCTCTTTGAGTCTTTGAGTGTCTGTTCGTCTCCCGTTGCATAGATGGAATACCACTGACCATCTCTAATTATAAACCATTTTATGCTGAACTGTCAGATCTCCAAATCAGATGTCCAATTAAGAAATTGCACCTTCTATGTTTAATTGGGGGGGAGGTGGAGGATTGCCCCTTCCTTCTTTCTCAATGAAGTCATATCTTTGCTTAATTAGGATGTTCCATCCATTGTAATGTGGACCGGACTTCTTCGTTACCACTCGGCAGGATGTCTCACGTTATCCACTGTTAATTTTAAATTGGTTCTCTCTTTTCTCGCCTGTTTTGTTGGGCTTAGGTGATTGTGGGAAGACCAACGGGGCATTAATTACAGCTGAATGACAGAGCCGGGGTGGAGAGGCGGCCGAGCTGAGCACTGGGGACCGTTTACAGAAACATTACTAAGCGATCAGTCGGGGATGATCATTGTTATCATAAGTAGCTCTTATCTTATACTGCACTTATGTAGGAGACACCAATGGTCGTTGACGAGATGCAATTACCTGTGCACTGGGGGCATTGCTTTATTGGGGGGTAACTAGTGATAAATATCGGTACATTAACTGCTGGGGTCATGAGGATGAATGTGAGCCGTGTTACATCTCTGTATAATAATTACGTACATTGGCTGGATACAGGATATGGGGTTTCGTGTCTCCTGGCTGAGTCTTCCCATGTAGCTCCTCTCTTGGTAAGATGTCACTTTTAATTGTGTATATACATATTTAATACACTTGTGAACATATCCTGCAGAAACTGTCAGGGGCCCAGTGGTTGGAGTCAAGAATAAGCCTAGAACATGCCTAAAATTACTGGTGTCTTGGTGATTTCTGTATATCTCTTGTTTCAAGTCTATGTGTAAAGCCAGGCTGGGCACTGGGTCACACAGAGTTCTGGTTGTTCCATAGTAGAAAACTAAAGGCAATCCCTATGTCGCCATGTGGGGCCTGTTTATGGCACCGTAAGACTGATCTCCCCAAGATCCAGTGCTTTATGCCTCAAACCTCCATACATGACAATATCTGAATATCCCATGTGGAGTCTTTAGATGGCACGTTATGACTGATCCCTTCAAGAGGCAATGTTTCATACCTCAAATCTCCATGCCTCCAATATCTCAATTCCAAAAGTAGAGCCTTCATATGGCACCGTATAACTGATCTCCCCAAGAGGGAAAGCTTCATACCTCAAAATATTTTGTTTCTCCATTTGGAGCCTTCATATGGCACCGTATGACTGATCTCCCTAAGATCCAATGCTGTATACCTCAAACTTCCATACTTGACAATATATTGATTCAGTATGTGGGATCTTCTTATGGCACCGTATGAATAATATCACCAAGTTCCAATGCTTTATGCCTCCAACCTCCATACATGACAATATCTGAATTCCCCATGTGGAGTCTTTAGATGGCACCATATGACTGATCCCGTCAAGAGGCACTGCGTCATACCTCAAACCTCCAAGCCTCCAATATCTCAGTTCCAAAAGTAACTGATCTCCCCAAGAGGGAAAGCTTCCTACCTCCAAAAATGTTGGTTCTCCAAGTGGACCCTTCATATGGCACCATATAGCTGATCTGCCCAAGAGCCAATGCTGTATTCCTCAAACTTCCATACTTGACAATATATCGATTCCCCATGTGGGGTCTTCACATGGCACCATATGACTGATCTCCCCATGAGCCAATGCTGTTCACCTCAAACCTTCAAGCCTCCAATATCTCAATTCCAAAAGTAGAGCCTTCATATGGCACCATATAACTGTTCTCCCCAATAGGCAATGCTTCAAAACTCCAAAACCTCAATTCCTCATATGGGGCCTTTATATGGCACCATCTAACTGATTTCCCCAAGAGGCAATGCTTCTTACCTCAAACCTCGAATACCTCCATGGCTGCTAATTTATGGCTCCATGAAAGTTAAAATATTTGTGGAGCCTTAATACAGTCATGTACATTAGGCCTAACAACAAAAGCGTAGCCAAAGAGGCCGATGTAGTGTCCCAAATGCCTGTCCCCCACTTATAAAGACACTAATACACTATTATGGGTAGGTGAGGACCCAATTAAAGATCTTGGACCCAAATGCAAAATCTAGTAGAAACACCTCTAATGCTTTAAAACAGTTCTGATTTTGGTGGGACAGTCCTGCAAACTGGACTACAAAAAGGGAAGGGTTTATTTAAACCTTACCTTGAATTTGGTGCCTGGTTGGATTACTTGGGCGGGTTTTAATGGTGTGTTTTCATCATAGCCTTTTTTGGCATCTCTTATTAATATGCCATCAAAGTCTGAAAGGTGTTGGTCCTCCTATGGGACCTCTATGGGAGTAGTACAGGCGATCACACCACTCCCCTGTACTGGGAACTCCCTTAGAACAGAATGGAGAGAACACAGCGCTCCCCTGTACTGGGAACTCCCATAGAACAGAATGGAGAGAACACAGCGCTCCCCTGTACTGGGAACTCCCATAGAACAGAATGGAGAACACGGCACTCCCCTGTACTGGAGACTTCCATAGAACAGAATGGAGAACACGGCGCTCCCCTGTACTGGGAACTCCCATAGAACAGAATGGAGAGAACACAGCGCTCCCCTGTACTGGGAACTCCCATAGAACAGAATGGAGAACACAGCGCTCCCCTGTACTGGGAACTCCCATAGATCAGAATGGAGAGAACACAGCGCTCCCCTGTACTGGGAACTCCCATAGATCAGAATGGAGAACACAGCAGTCCTTTACTGTGAACTCCCATAGAAAAGAATAGAGAGTATCACGCTCCCCTGTACTGGAACTCCCATAGAACAGGAATGGAGAGAACATAGCGCTCCTTCTGGGAAACTCCCATAGAACAGAATTGAGAACACAGCGCTCCCCTGTACTGGGAACTCCCATAGAACAGAATGGAGAACACAGCGCTTCCCTGTACCGGGAACTCCCATAAAGCAGAATGGAGAACACAGCACTCCCCTGTAGTGGGAACTCCCATAGAAGAGAATGGAGAGAACACAGCGCTCCCCTGTACTGGGATCTCCCTTAGAGGAGAATAGAGAACACAGCTTTCTCCTGTACTGGGAACTCCCATAGAACAGATTGGAGAACACAGCGCTCCTCTGTACTGGGAACTCCCATAGAACAGAATAGAGAGAACACAGCGCTCCCCTGTACTGGGAATTCCCATAGAACAGAACAGAGAGAACACAGTTCTCCCCTGTACTGGGAACTCCCATAGAACAGAATAGAGAGAACACAGCGCTCCCCTGTACTGGAAACTCCCATAGAACAGAATGGAGAGAACACAGCGCTCCCCTGTACTGGGAACTCCCATAGACCAGAATGGAGAGAACACAGCGCTCCCCTGTACTGGGAACTCCCATAGAACAGAATGGAGAGAACACAGCGCTCCCCTGTACTGGGAACTCCCATAGACCAGAATGGAGAGAACACAGCGCTCCCCTGTACTGGGAACTCCCATAGAACAGAATAGAGAGAACACAGCGCTCCCCTGTACTGGGAACTCCCATAGAACGGAATGGAGAGACCACAGCGCTCCCCTGTACTGGGAACTCCCATAGACCAGAATGGAGAGAACACAGCGCTCCCCTGTACTGGGAACTCCCATAGAACGGAATGTAGAGTCGTATACAAGAGGGACTGGATCTCCATTCCAAGCCAACACTTTCAGGTGCCCGTTTCCGAGATAAATGAGAATCCCAGAAGTGGGACCCGCACCTGTCAGACTTTTGAAGGCAAATCCTATTAATATGCCATAAAAGTCTATGGTGGGAGGACTCCTTTAAGTGTCCTAGTTTTGGTGATGTAGATCCTGACAAATACACACATAATTGATATTATAGTCATTACTTATTGACTATATTTTCACTTATATGAGCTTTATGGGTCCTGGATCTGCTTTCATTGTGACCATTGTGTGTTTCCAATTTGGGGAGGGTGGGGGTGGCCCGAAGCTTTATTAAAAATTATTATTATTAAAATTAATATGCACATTAGACACAGAGGGGAAGAGGCTTATGGGAAGGGACAAAGACAGCAGTGTGCCGCATAATGTAGGACCTATTCCGCTTAGTTCGTTCGAGGAGAGCCGCGCAGACGCAGCAATGTGAGAGACGTTGGGTGGAAGTCCGTCACAGTAAGGTCGGAAACGTCCGTTGGTGCAGTGCGCGTTCGCGGGCGGTATGGTAAGATAGGGCGCAAGCCCGCAACGGAGATGGCGAAATTACCTGAGGAATGTTGGTTATAAGAACGCAGAGGCAGTAAATGGTATTAGCATGCATGGAGGAGAGAAAGGGGTGTGTTTTGAAAGGGGGAATGGGTA